>JADKXX010005065.1:0-146543 GCA_017310255.1 Butorides virescens
GGGTCGGTATTTGGCGGGTCGGTATTTGGCGGGTCGGTATTTGGCGGCTGCGATGAAGTAATTAAGTACTAATATTTTTTAATTTAGCTATTACCTCAAGGCATCCAGAATTTAAAGGAAAAAAATCAACAGGCAGCAGGAAAAGCAAAACCAAAGTTCCTGGAAGTGGGAATCATGCTGAAAGCAAAGGGCCCCGTGGTAGAAAAGACCGGGCAGATAGGGATGAGGTGGGGTGGGTGCAGTGGTGAGGGAGGTAAAGGGAAGAGAGGTCAAGTCGGGCCAAAGAGATCGAATAAAGGCAGAGGGATGTTGTGGGACTAGACTATTGATCTCAGGTAGACCTGAGAAGAGGAGCAACGTCTTTCCCTGGGGGATTGCCCCAAAGACTTCTTGTTTTTCTGGGTGAGCCAACGCTCCTGGAAACGCAGGAAGAACGCGGTTGTTTGTACGAGACAAATGTTAAATGGGCTCCACCAACGTTTCTGTTCATTCCCCTGTATTCATCGGAAGAGGAGGTAATTACCAGTGTGACGGTGCCGCGAGTCAACCTTCGCTTGGGAGAGGGGAAGAAAAATGGTAAAGACTGAATTTCCAATGTGGATGTAGTTGCATTTAACACTTAGGAGGAGGAGCAGTAAAGATGAAGGTTGTAATTGTATCTGCAATTTCAAACCTCACAACATAATTTTACATACTCAAACATCTGTTTTAGGAGCATAGCTGAGAGTGCCAGATAATTGGCTTTTTTTTTTTTTTTTTTTAGACCTATCAGTTAGGCACCATCAAGTTTATTATAAATTCAGACCCCTTTTATTAGTAAACATGACTCGTGTTGAACAGCGCCGCAGCGCGATAGCCCTGGGGCTGGTCAGCATGTTTGGAGCAGCAGAAGTCCTTGTCGTTGTTGAGCTGGATGCCAACACATGATGGAACGTACGGCTCCCCGCGGGAGAGGGTGGCCAACAGCACGGACCCTCCCGAGAAGGTGCCGGTGTTTTACCCATCCTCTGGGAATTATGGCTAACAAGCAGTGGGGAAGCCTGCTGCCGACCTGGGAAAAGCTCTTCTGGGATATCAGAGGCTGATGGAGACCTTCATGACCTGCTTGCCCAGGATTACGAGCACACCTTGTCTTCACCTGAATGTATCATGTATTTGGGAACAGGCAGCCACAATGCGATGCCTCCTTCGCTTTCTCTCATTTTATTCTCTGTGTTTGTAGCAAAGCTGATGGGGAGGAAGGTCTCGTGCTGGTCTCCTGCTTGGAGGACCAGAGGGGTGGTGCGGGGAGGTTTCAGCATGACCCGGTGCCTTCACCCTGAGCCAAGCCCAGGAGGAGCCGTGCGGGCGCCCATCCCAGCGCTGGCTCCCGGGCGGCTCCTGCAAGCAATGGAGGTTTTGGGGAGCAGCAGCACCCCGTGATTAGATGCCCCTGGCACCCTGTGGGTGCTGTGCAGGTTGTTTTCTCTGTGCTATTTCTCAGCCGTCGCCTGGTGGGACGCTGAAAACTCTTCTTGGTTTTGCAGCTTTGTGTGGGGCAGCAGCACCCGGGCAGGCTTTCGTCTCTCTGCAAGGGCTTTTCACCCGGAGCGTGGTCCTTTCCCTTGCCCCCCAGGGCCACGGCATCGTGCCCTGCCTCTGAGCTCAGCTCAACGGGAGGCACCGGTGCCATGACTCAGTGTCTCTCACCAAGACATGCCTCGGCCATCCCCCCTTGCCATCTGCAGAGGGAAGTAATTAAATTTAATAGAAGTCACCCTCAATTTTACAGCAGTAGTAATTAAATGTAATTGAAGATGTGACTTCTAAACAAGGCCGTATGTTTTTTCCAACACTACGTCTGACATCAGGAAGAACAAACAAATAACAAGGATGCGCAGGAGCAGCGCCTGGAGCGAAGCCCCTGGTTTGCCCCGTCTCCATCGGTGGGGTCCATCCCAGTGGAGTGGGCCTCTGCCCCAGCTTAATTAAACGATGCTACTGGCCAGTAATGGCTGGGAAAAATCCCCTGGTTTAGAGTATGTTGTGTATCATGAGCAAAGCTGCTTTTTAAAAATTACAGCAGCAGCAGAAGCTAAGAAAGCTCTTGGATTTCTGCTGCCCTTTCCCTGCAGGAGGTGGCTCTGGCACGGGTCTCCCCGCAGAGGGACCAAAGGGGAGGTGCTCCATCGGCTGACTTTGCTGTGAAACCTTTGCTACTCTGAAGAGCCCTTGGTGGCTGAAGGACCTATTAAAAATAACCTAGCTGCCAGCCAATTAGACAGGCTAAAACTAAAAAGGCAGCTTTTGGTGACGGTACGGCTTTCAGAAGTGCAGAAACCTGGTCAGTTAGAAATTAGCCAATTAAAAAGACTAACTAGGGCTTAAATAAAGCTCTCCTCCTCAAGCCTAGGGAAGGTGTGCACCAAAAAACGCAGTAACTGCTGCTTCCATTACCTGCGCCCTTTCTTGCCGCGTGGAAATGTTGCCCTGCGGCCGGAGGGAGCCGACCTGTGCTGGCGGGAGCCCCGGCAGCGGGGATGGTGGCACTGGCACTCGCTGTCAGGTGCCCTTGGTTGTTTGAACTCGTGAATGTCACCCTGGAAGGTGTGAGCCGGACCCCCCTCGGGAATTAAACGTGCAGCGCAGCCCCAGCCTTCAAAACTGGGAGCTGCGGGGCGTTTCATTTGCGGTATTTCTTATTGCACGGGAATAAAGGAGCCCAACCTGTGGTCTGGCGCCGTGTGGATCTGGGATGGATGGCAGCGCTGGTGGAAGGTTTGCTGCTAACTGGCTGCAGCAAAGGTGGAGAGGACCGAGAAATGCTCTGGTTTGTTTTTTTATTTGGAATTATTTTCCCAGAGATGGGTAACCTGGTGGTTTGAGAAGTTCGGCGCTGTGGTCCATGCACCAGTGTTGGATACCAGGTATTTACGCGGTGTGTGTTGGACAAGTAATGCAAAAGCGCGTGACTTGCAGGCATCGGTAAGTGTTTCATCAAGCCTTGTCAAGGCAGGGAAGTGGCTGTGGGAGGAAGACCCATGGTACGTGCTAAGCCAGATCTACCTGTGGTGCTGCTGCTGACTTTGGTTTTGGGTTGGTTCCATTTATCAGGCAGCCGGGTACCGGGCAGGGGCGCCCACTCTGGCAACGCCGACACCTCTGGCAGCCGGGACCGCACACAGCGAGTGCCAGCAGAGCGCCAGATTTTTTCAATGGGCAAATGATGCGTGGCCAGCTTGAATTCTTCAGATCAATAATTCAGTGACAGGCAGCTGGAGCGCTTGGTAATAGCGTTAAGCCCGACACAGTTGTTCTGCTTATTGTAAAGGATCGAAGAAACGCCGGAGCCTGCCTTGCTGAGCTCTGTCGGTTCCGTAAGTGTGACTATGAAGCACTGAGGGAGAGCGAGCCCATGTGTGTAGGTGGCCTCTTGGGCAAGCGAAGAGGAAATGCTGAACTCTTGGACTTGCCAGCCGCAGGGGAATGGACACGGGAGATGGGACCAATTTCCACTGCGGTGCCATACCCAGCCACCGTGGCCATCTGTGGTCATTCCTCAAACAGCAGGAGGATGTAAAGCCATTCCTAACAAAATTAGGGGGATTCTAATCTTCATATGTGGGTTTTGGGGGTTTTTTTGGCATCAGTTTGTGTCTTCTTGAAGAAAAGCAGCCTCTCCTGGATGCTTTGTGGGTAGCTTTGCTCCAGATACATTTCAGGTTAAGCAGCAGCGAGGAAGGTGCAAATATGTCAAGGTTTTCCTGATTTAGCTCCACTTGGGAAGGGGCAGGGAGGGACAGCTGAGTTGTACCAGTTTCTGGTGAGACCGTAATGTGCTGAGCTAAGTTGTCAAGGAGAATTAACACAGTTCGACATCAGGGAGCACTACCCTTAAATCCCGTTTCTGCTTCTCATAAAAATCAAGTGTTTCAATGACAAAGTAAAATCTGTCTCGACACACTTCAGGGTTTCGGGCTGTGTGTCTCCCCGCCGCGGCGTTTGATTCTCTTGTCTCAATTTCAGACATTAGCCGGGTAGGGCGATAAGACAATAAATGGCACAGCAAAAGGAGAAAGCCCTTCCCGTGGCTTGTGCTGTGTTATGGTTTGATGGGGATTTGGGAATTGGGAGCAATAACACTAAACTGACATCGCTCCGGTGCCAAACCTGGCCAGCCTCCTGGGAGGCACGAGGCCGATCATTAAGGCTCGTGTGTCGGAGGAATTTCCCAAGGCAACAAGAAACTTGATTTTCTCTGTGCTGTTTGAGTCACTGTAGGTTCCCCAAGTCAAATCAAGGTAAACGCCTGTCAGGTCTTTTGGGACAGGCAGTGGATTTCCAAAATGTGCTTGGTCTTGGTAGCTGCCTCTGTTGGATTTCGGTGGGAGGACGGTGGTTTCTGCATCCCTCTTGCTCCTTATCTGCATCCGAAGGCACTTCAGCACTTCTGGCCTGAAAGGCTAAGTCACGTCTGCAGAGGGGAATTGAGGTGCCTAAAGCCATTTAGGTATGTTACCCTATTCTTAAAATCTCTGTTGGCAAGCAGGATTTGTTTGAAAGCCAACCAGAGCTCAACAGGAGCCTGCTTGCCGTGGCAGCTCAGCATCGTCTGCTGCCTGCAAAGGGCCGTCCTGAACCGGGGAGGCAGAGCGAGCCGGCGCTGGGCTCAGGTGACATTGCTGCTCGTTCCTCTTGTCGGTGGCCATGCGGGTGAGAGCTGTAAATGCGAGATTTGAAAGTGGTGGAGGACCTCAGCAGCTATTAAGAGTTTCTTTTCTATTCCTAGAGAAATAAGCCCTGGATAGAAAATACAATCCCTTTACATTGCAGTATCTTTTGTGAGCTGCAGGGAATTTGCTTGCCTTATGGACAGGATCCGCAGTAAGCTCCTTTTCCACTTAGGCTGATGATATTTGCCATGCATCAGAACAATATTTGATCTCTATCTGGGGGTTTTTTCATCCCCCAGAAGACACGCCTCGCACATTCGTGTTCATGAAATTCAAATGAGCAGTGAGGCGAGCAAAAAGATCCTGTGGCACAAACTTTGTGTAGGGCTTACAGAGGAGTTGTTTACGATTTTATTCCAGATTTTATTTAATTCTGTGTAGCTGGTTTTTAGATGCTGCCTCTTCTAAAAGGTATTTAAAAAAACCAACCCCAAACCTTAGACAGGTTCTAGTCAAAGAGCAAATAAACAGTGCAGTCCCTGAAACGCTGAAATGATTGATGCAGCTTGGGTTTCCTCTTGCTTTTTAGTTTTTCTGATTTCTGCTCTTTTAAAAGCTACCGGCAGTTCTGACTGAGACAACTCAAACTGTTGTCTTTGGGAAGCAAATGCCTAGGGAGGAATTTTAATATTGCTTTTTCTAATTGCTGGGAAGTGAAGGTTAAGCAAGGTAATTGGGTGTTGGGTAGAGCCGGCAGATGAGAGCCATTACAGGTGTAGAAGTCTGGTGTCGCTTGTGATACGGTTTAGCATCGTAGCAGTAGTAAAACCAGCACAATGTCATTAGAGTCTTTATAGGACAAACATTTCGGAAGCTGGCTCTGTATCACAGCGATGTCTGTGCAAACACTCCTGCTCACTTTTAAAGCTTGAATAAAACCCGAGATGATTGCTAAGCTAGTTGTAATGTCTCCAAGGTCAGAGGAAACTCCCTGTAAGAGCTTATCTGTGTAAAAGGAAAAAGAAAACACTCCGCCAAAAAGCCAAGCTAACCCTGATACCTAAAGAAACAACGTAATAAAAGCCTGCATAAAAAGGGAAGATTTGGATGGCTAAACTGTGAAGGAACATGTCTGTCTTTCCCCCATGGAATACCAACGCCTCTGCCGAGCTCAGCGGTTGAAATGACTCCATTAAATACATGTTGACTTTTGTCCTTGGGTTGTTTTGTCTTTAAGCTGTATCCACGTGTATATCTATAGCTGTGTAATTCCATACATATTTATTTGCTTGGGTTCTTGTGGCCTTTTAATAGATGTCACCTGCCTTTGAACAGCATTTTCCTTGGTGATGACTCTCCACCGCCGCCGTTAGCAGCTTTTGCTGACTAATCGAGATGGAGCTTTGTCCCGTTCTCGTAGCTGGAGGGTATTTTTGCAGCTCTGTAGGGTTTTGCCGTTCATTTGGATGCTTTGCCAGTGTGTTGTGCACCTGTACAATGTCAAATACATATTGCCCACAGCAGCATTTAATAGACTTCCTGATGTCAGTGTAAAGTCAATAACTCAAGATCTTAATTGCAGGACATGTCTGGATGCTGGCTCACCTGCGATTGTTTCCTGTGTCAAATAACTCCCAATCTTGGGAACAAAACCAGAATATTGTTTTCTCTGTGACCCTAGGAAACAAGAATAACATTGTGAAATGCAGTGCTGTAGAATAATGTTCACTGGTCTGGAGAAAGAGCTCCAAAACGTGTCCTTTTCTCGGTACAATAAACATTTACCAAATTGTTCCAATAAGTCAGTTTTATAGATGGAAAAGGAAAGTGTTTGAGGAGTCTCATTTGTGAGACCAGAAAGGAAAAGGCGGTGTTATAGGCAAAAATACTGATTAAAAGCTACGCTCATCCTTAGGAGATGAATGCGGAATATCTCGGTACCGCGTGTTGAGCGTTGGGAGTATAACCTCTTTATGGAGTTGATTATTGAGCTACTACCCTTAATCAGTCAGCAATTGAATGTAGAGCTGAGGCTCAGATTCTCTCTCCTGATTTTCAGAGCCCTGCACTGGAATTAATCCTGGCAATTTGTCAAACAGGGTCTGAAAATCAGCGGTTTTAAATCCCCCAAAGCCGGTTTCTTGGTGCGGAGAGAGCAAGGGGCAGGAGCGGCTCTGCACGGACTGACCTGGGAGCTAAACAGCTAAATACTGTTTTGCTGGATATCACCAAAAAGGTGACCGAGCACCTGGCTGGATTGGAAAATATATAAATTTAAAAAAAAAAAAATATATAAAAATATATATATTTGTATGATTATAGATATAGAGAGAGGGGGAAAAACTTCAGACCATATTTAATATATGTATTTTTTGCTGGAAACACTGTAAAACAGCTGTTCGTCTTTCCAGGCTGCTCAGGAACTCATGGTATTTGCCCTTTTGGTTTTTAGCTGGAATCTCAGTTAAGTGAGATCCCGGGGAAGAGGCTTGCTATCCCAACGTTGCAGCGCTGTTCAAGCACACGGACACGGATGAGGTGTAAATATGGATGCAGCTGGGCATGGCAGGGGGAATGAAGAGCAGAACCCTGACCTCCAGGATAAATGTTCTTTCCTTTGCCTACGTACTGAATCCAGAAATTATTGTGGGTTTAGGAAAAATAAGACTTCTTGAGACAGCAAGAACCAGACCTAAATCCAGCTGTTTAGGTGACTAGCAGTTTCGGGCATCTCGACACGCAGCCAGGATGCTGGTAGAGCTGTTTTGTCCAAAAGATGGCACTATTTTTCTATTTCACTGTAAAGCAAATTCCCTCTCCAAACCAGATCCATTCACTTTTGAGCCTCTCTCAAAAAACATTATTTTTCCAAGGCTTTACATACAGTAAAGTCCATTATTGTGAAGGCCAAATTGCTGCCAAAAAAGCCTTCAGCTAAAAAATATATATCTATAAACTAATAACACATCATTCTGATGAAAAATAACATGCAGGGAAGGAGTTCTTCTCAATTATTAATGGCCAATGTTTGTTATATTATTGTGTTTAGTCCAAGAAGCCTTGATGGAGAGAGGCACCTTTTCAACATGAATGGCACTTCAACTGGCATTTTATAAATTTTACAAAGAAAAGCCCTGGAATATTTAAAACCCTCGCTAATGTTAAAGAAAAGAAGCTGCACGCCATGAGAGTGAGATCAGACGCGGGTGCTGGATTCCTGGGGAGGAGAGGGCAAAGCGCAGGGTGTATTTGGGGTGCTCCCTGGGGGGGGGAGCATCCCCAGCATAGCCCTGTGAGCCCGTAACGTAAAAAAATTCAGGTATTAGCCACGATAGACATTAGATCTTCCTTCAGGGAGGAGGCTCCCGACCCTCTGGTCGATATAAAAGGTTTCTTCCTTTCTGCAAAGGGCAAGTGTCTTCCCCGGAGCTGGGGACCGGTCCCGTGGCGCCTCACCTCTGGTTATCCAGCTCTGAGCCTGATAAATTATTTAGGGTGGGAGTATGATTTAAACACTTGATCACAGTGTGTTACAGTTGTCGTTGATGCTACACTTTGGCTGCCCTTTTCCTTCCCATGGAAAACAGCCGAGATGTGGCATCTGTCCAGAGCGGGGCCCCCCCTTGCGTGTCCGCATGGGGTGAATCCCCAGGCAGGAGATCCCTTTTGAAGGCCATTTTAAACATGAGATGTAAAATGCCTTTTTGTTTTTTATTTTTTTTAATCCCCCAGACTTCCATTGACTGGAATATTGTATTTTCTGGCTGCATATTGCCAGCTCTGACCCTGTCCAGAAGCCCTCTTCCGCAGCCCGATGGGCTGGCAGTTGTCCTCTCTGGTGGCTGGAGACCTTTGGAGAGCAGCAATGGTTTTCTAAAGGCTTCACATTTCCCCATTGCTGTGCATCCCATCGTGCAGCTCCTGCGTGGCTCAGCATTTCAGACCAAGCTCAGTGCCATGCCGACAAATCTCTGCAGCTTTAGGAATTTATGCATGGAGTGGGATAGTCTGGTTGTGTGGGTGTTTTGGCCAAGCAGCTCTGGCACACCGTGGCTTTCCCCTGGAGTAGCTGGGCTGGCCTTGCAGGGCTGTGACACCCCCCCTGCCCTGGCAGCTGGCTGGCATAACCGATGGCAATATTTCTGTCCCGTACAACGTTCCTATAACTGCCTGGGGCAACCCAAGAGATGAAAATGTAAAGCCGAAGGGAGCAGAGACACCAGGTTGAATGATCTAAAGATGCTCCTGTTCCCCGGTGAGTTCGCTTAGCCTGATTGCTTAATTGGAGGTGATAATGCAGCGTGTTTTGATCTGGTAAGGTCTATATTGCAGCTTATGAAACGGGCTGAAAAGCTCAAGAATAGCTGAACAGCAGATTAAAGACCCCGGCAAGGATGACAGGATGAGAACAAAGTTTGTTTCATTAAGAAAATGCAGGAATAAAGGAATGGAGCTTTTCAGACCAACCTCGTTAGAAACCCAGGCAAATTAGTGACATTATGGTTTATTAAATATCATTACGCCAAGGACAAAAACCCTTCCTGCAGAATGCTTACAATAATGGCAAAAAATAAATGCCAAGAGAAACTGTTTTCTCGCTTAGATGCTACCCTTTAATGTAACTCTGAGATCTCTTGGTTTTAGCTTTTAAAAAATGAGGCCATTTAGTTAAACATAAATTTAACTGTCTGTGTTTAGCACCCAGATTTGAACATTTCAGCCAAAGACTAAAAGTGGTCTGATAACTTCAGAAAAACGTACAGCTGGTGAAAATATTTTCCAAGAGTCCATTTGTGGGGAAGAGGCTCACACATAGACTTCTCTTTTCTTTATTTTTTAAAGTTAATTTGCAGTGGTGCATGTGCAAGTGCATACGTATTGATTTTATTAATGAAAATTAAGCATGTACAAATTTGCCTCGGTGGAGACTGCAGGGTAGGGAAAGGGAAGGTTAATCACACTTAGCATTTCTATAGTTTTTGTGTTCAGGATTCTCCGCACATCGCCGCTGCGTGCCAGACCCCTGATTGGGATGCAGGGCTCCTCGCTGCCCGTCTTCTCTCTCTAGGCTGTGGCACACATTGCGAGGAAGATAAAACAGAAATAAAGATCTCTCGGCCAGCCGGCTGTGATGCAAACTCAGAGCTATTTGGCACAGGCCCTGGATTTAGGCACAGACCTGTTGTCAACCATTAGAAAAGGGAGAAGGGTTTTGGGTAGCGGAGGCGGACGTTTCCCAAGAGCGAACCTGATATCGTGAGGCTGTTCTTGGGCACAGAGAGCAGGGAACAAACCTGGTGTGAAATAAATGAGGTGCTGCTTAGTCTGTCCTCAGCGCCCGGGCTGAGCAGGAGGTGAGCTGGCATCCTCGATGATGCAATGCAAATTACAGAATCCCAGAATGGCAAGGGTTGGAAGGGACCTCAGGAGATCACCCAGTCCAACCCCCCTGCTCAAGCAGGCTCTCCTAGAGCATGCTAGACAGGATTTCGTCCAGGCGGGCTTTGAGTATCTCCAGAGAAGGAGACTCCACAACCCCCCTGGGCAGCCTGTTCCAGTGCTCTGTCACCCTTAGAGTAAAGAAGTTTTTCCTCCTATTCAACTGAAACCTCTTATGTTTCAGTTTGCACCCGTTGCCCCTAGTCCTGTCACTGGACACCACTGTAAACAGACTGCTTCTGTCCTCTTGACTTCCGCCCTTAAGATATTTGTAGGTGTTGATGAGGTCCCCTCTCAGTCTCCTCTTCTCCAGGCTGAACAAGCCCAACTCCCTCAGCCTTTCCTCGTAGGGGAGATGCTCCAGTCCCTTTATCATCCTTGTTGTTCTCCTCTGGACTCTTTCTAGGAGTTCCTCAAATTAGAATTAGATTGGGGTGGAAAGGCCAGTTTTCTTAAGCCAAGTCTGCGCTGCACCCTGAGTGCAAAGTGGGTGCCCTGAACTAAGGGGGAACATGCCCCATGGGTTGGGGTAGCACAGCACCCACCGGTGCCGGTGTGCTATCCCTGAGCCGTGGTTTCATTGCACAGCCTCACCTTTTCTGAAGCTGAATTTGTATTCCTAACACAAGTGAGGCATTTCATTATTTTAAGCTTATTTTGATTGACAAAGCCCCACTGATGTGCTGGAGTAGAAAGGCAGCGCAGGGCTTACGGCTTGTTGCTACACAAACTCCTGCACAAGCCAATAGTGGGACCATGAGTCAGTAGGGAGCATTTTTAGGATTACCACATACATAATTCCTGCTGAAGACATGGACAGCCTTTTCTGGGAGCTGACTCACACCCTAAGCTGCAGTGGGATTTTTCAGGTCTTGTGCCCCACTGGAGTCACCTTCTCTATTAACTGGTGCGTGAGAGGGAGCCTGTGCTGGCAGGAGTGCTTTGAAGGCAGGGTGGGATAGCAGATCGAGGAAGATGGGAAGCAAAGACCACGTCCTAGTCCATCTTGATTTGTCAAAATCTATCTGCATGTCTGTGGGTGAAGTGAAATGAATCCCAGCCTTTGGTCAAGTGTTGGACATGCTGGCAGCCCACAGAACCCATTAACAAAGTACCCACTGAAGATGATGACCCATGGATGCAGCATGCA
Organism: Butorides virescens; assembly: GCA_017310255.1. NCBI lineage: Eukaryota > Metazoa > Chordata > Aves > Pelecaniformes > Ardeidae > Butorides > Butorides virescens. The sequence goes on from JADKXX010005065.1 coordinate 11,242, forward strand.
TCTTCAAGGGTTTCCATTTTGCAATGGCAGTGGCCTCTCAGAGCATCTCCTGTAAGTATGGTAGAGCTCCAGGACTCTGCTGGATATAGGCTCATAGAATCCCAGTTTGGAAGGGACTTCAAGGATCATCTGGTCCAACCTTTCCAGGCAAGAGCACAGTCCAGACAAGATGGCCCAACACCCTGTCCAGCTGAGTCTTAAAAGTGTCCAATGTGGCAGCGTCAACCCCTCCCCTGGGGAGATTATTCCAAGGATTGGCTGTTCTCATGGTGAAAAATTTCCCTCTTGTGTCCAATTGGAATCTCCCCACGAGCAACTTGTGTCCATTCCCCCTTGTCCTCTCCATGGGACTCCTTGTGAAAAGGGAGTCTCCATCTTCCTTGTAGATACCCCTTAGGTACTGGTACGTGGTGATGAGATCCCCTCTGAGCCTCCTTTGCTCAAGGCTGAACAAGCCCAGCTCCCTCAGCCCATGCTCATACACTGAGAGAGTCTTCCCAGCCCTTGGATCATTGTGGTGTCCCTTCTCTGGACCCCCTCCAGCCTGTCCATATCTTTTTCATATAGTAGGGACCAGAACTGTACACAGTAGTCCAGGTTTGGCCTGATGAGCCATGCTCCTGTTTTTCCACTTTTTCCTCAAGCCGTGCAGCTCAAGGACTAGCTCTAAGGCACGGACCATGCGGGTTGGGCTATCTGCGCTGGAACGCCACGAGGTGAGTTGTGCTGCTGGCTGTTATAAAGCCCAAATGAATTCCTACAGAGGCTGATGAAACCAGCCTAGTTCCCATCCATTTCAAACCCCAGGAGGTGCCTATCTTCATTTTTAGGCACCTAAACACTTCTGCAAATCTCCCTCTTAGTGCTTCGTGAGCTGGGGGCTGATCTGGCGCATCAAACTTAAGATAAAACAGACGTTTCTAGATCCGAGCAGTTTCTAAAATGAGAACCAGAACTTCTCAGGCCTGTGATGAGGTCAAAATTGCTTGTGCCAGCGAGAAAGTAATTTCTGGAGATTTGCAGATTTTGATTTTTTTTTTTTTTAAAAAATGTATTTTGAAGGGCTTTTGTTGTAGTTGTTTTTTCATTTATGCTAAAGTGAGAGGCAGGAGAGATTTCTATCAAGAGTAACACATAAAGCATATTGGGAATTGTTTGGGTCAAATAATTTTGCCTTTTTGTAAAACGATGCTTTAGGAATATTATCACATATATTGGTTATATTAGCAATCTGTTTATCCAGGTAACTGAGAGGCAAATGTAGCCTGCCGGTTTCTCAGGAAGACAAAGACAGAGTGGAGAGTGTTTATACGATCCTGCATATAAATGACCTATTTATTTTGATAAGATTTTACTGAAATCCAAAAGAGAGATTGGACATCTAGCTGTAAAATACTTATCAGCATGAAATAATGCCTGCTTCCTGCGCCTCATGTGCTGCATCGCTGGTGATGCCCATCTCGGTGGGTGGCATTGGTCGATGGATACCCTGTATCGTGGATGCGCTGCGGCCAAATCCCCGTACCCCTCCAGTTCTGGGGGTCAGTGGTGAGGATGCTCAGGGAGAGGTGGGCTCTCGGGTGCTATAGCCTTGCTCCAGCTTTGTTGGGAACGGTAGTTTGTGCCTTGATTTTCACCAGCAGTGGAGAGGGGGATGCTCCTGCTCTGTGCTCCCCACTTTTTGGGGCTCTGACCTGCGTGGGCATTAGCAAAAGCAGCACAGGCAGGGGTGCATCCCAGGGCTTTCTGCAAGCGGTTTGCACGGATACGACAGATGAGTGTGCTGGTGTGCAGAAGGGGAGAAAAAGCGTTGGGAGAGAGGGCTGCGGTGGCCAAACCGCGGTGGCCTTGGCCGGCCACCCCAGCAGGCTCCCTCGCAGCCTGGCCACCCTGGGCTTGGGGTGCAAGGGCAGCCTTGCGGTGCCTGGCCACCTCCTTATTTCTGGTTTGGTCTGGTTGTTTGGTTTTTTCCTTTGGGCAGCACTGCAGTTGCTTTGCCCTTGAGGTGGGATACGAGCTCGGTAAAGTCTGCTGGACTGCAGGGCCGGCTGTCGTTAATCCAGGTCGCTCCTGCCCAGGCATCTCCGAGCAGCAGCCCTCAGCTTTAGAATCATAGAATCATAGAATGTTTTGGGTTGGAAGGGACCACTAGAGGTCATCGAGTCCAACCCCCCTGCAGTCAGCAGGGACACCACTAACTAGATCAGGTTGCTCACAGCCCCATCCAACCTGGCCTTGAATGTTTCCAGGGATGGGGCCTCCACTACCTCTCTGGGCAACCTGTTCCAGTGGTTTACCACCCTCATTGTAAAGAATTTTTTCCTTATATCTAGCCTAAATGATGAATGCCACAGAGATGTTGGGAGAGAGTTTCCCTTTAATTGTTACTGAGTGTTTTGGATGTTGCTAGAAGGAATGCATAATGGGTTATTAGGTTTGTCTTACTTTATTTAAAAAAAAAAAAATAAAAGGAAAGAAAGAAGAAAAAAAAAAAAAAAACAATTTCCCTGAAAATGAAAAATTGCTTAGAATATGCTGTCAAAACAGCAATGCTACAATGCCACTTCTGCAATTACAGGGATCATGCATGCATGAGTGATGAGACTTCTACATATATGAGAAATGAGGAAAAGGTCTTTTAAAATACACTTTAGTTTTACTTCATAATTTTGTGGATCCAGGATGATGCATCACAGAGATAGCGCTGTGCTGAAGTATGAAATTGTTTGAACATTTATTTTTATCCAGAAGCGGTGCCGTGAGCCATACTTCAGAATATTCTGAATTGACTAGAATTGTATTAGTCATATCTTTATTATAAAGACGGTAATTTATTCAGTAGAAGGTTTTGATTTTCATCTCTGAAGAGCTGAAGGGTCAAAGCATAAATTAGAGCAGCACATGGCAGTACCGAAAACCCAGGCTGTGTAAGTACCAATAGCGCTGATAGGTTTTAGTAAACTGTTCCAAGGTGGTGTGTGAAATGGAGAATTTGCACACCTGGTGTCGTGGTTGAACCCCGGCTGGAGACTCAGCCCCACGCAGCCGCTCGCTCACTCCCCCCGCAATGGGACGGGGGAGAGAATCAGAGGAGTAAAAGTGAGAAAGCTGGTGGGTTGAGATAAAGACGGTTCAATAGGGAAAGCAAGAGCCGCGCACGCAAGCGAAGCAAAGCAAGGAATTCATTCACGGCTTCCCATGGGCAGGCGGGTGCTCAGCCATCCCCAGGACAGCCGGGCTCCATCGCGTGTGACGGTGACTTGGGAAGACCAACGCCATCACTCCGAATGTCCTCCCCTTCCTTCTTCTTCCCCCAGTTTCTATACTGAGGAGGATGCCGTATGGTCTGGAATAGCCCTGGGGTCAGTTGGGGTCAGCTGTCCTGGCTATGTCCCCTCCCAGCTCCTTGTGCCCCTGGCAGAGCTGAGAGCTGAGAAGTCCTTGGCCAGTCTAAGCACCACCCAGCACCAACCAAAACATCAGGGTGTTATCAACATTCTTCTAGTACTAAATCCAAACCACAGCACCGTACCAGCTATTAGGAAGAAAATTAAATCTGCCCCAGCAGAAACCAGGACACCTGGAAAAAGTGATCGTGAAATCAGTGAGTAGTATGGAGGGACGAAGTAATAAAATGGTAGCAGCAAACAAAGGGTATGCATTATTTTAAAAGGGGCCCTGGGGGTCTGAGCCACGATTTGGCACCACCACTGCTCATCACGGCAAGACGCAGCGCACTGTTGACAGCCTGGTCTGAAGAAGTTGAACGCAGCTTTTGCCTCGCTTATCTGTAAAGGGAAGGTAAAATGTCCCACGCGAGGGATTTTTCAGAGTTACTGCTTGCAGAGAGCTTCAGGTTCTTCATCGGCAAGGTACTGAATAGTGTAAACAGTATCATTATTCTGCATAACACTGTGTAAAAGCTGCAAATTCCCTTTTGTCTGGTGTGGAACAGGCTGTACTCACCACTCGCGCCCGCCGACTGCTGAGAGGGAACTTGAAAATCACCGTCCATAATAAAAATAATTAATCCCAGAGAAGAGGTATTCCAGGTAAGCCCTCACTTCTTTCATGGTGTGCAATGGCACAGAGGCCTGATAGCCTTTAACGTAACTTTTCTGTTATTACTCCAAGGAGCAGGCTTGAAAACCTGAGATGTTTGACACCGAGCATTTGGGCTCTTTAAAGCGGCCAGCGCAGTCGGTCCTGGGCTGCGTAACCGGGAGCTGATGCGCCGTGTGCGGAGTAGCAATGCCACACGCATAATAAATCCCTGGTTTTCTTCTCACGTACCGTGTTTTGGTGGTTCGGTGCGTTTGGGGTAAGCACAGCGCATTTGGGCTCTTGCTAAAAGGTACCAATTTGGTTTTATTCTTAGCTTGCGCAAATGCTATAAAATGTTAAAACAAAAAAAACCCAGGCTAACAAGAGGCAGGTAGGCAGAGGAGAATCACAGCACTGCTTTTTCAGATATTAACAGGGAATCTGGTATTTTGAGAAATAAGTACGTAGGCTGGAAGCCTTCATGGTTGTTTTTGGAAAATTCAGCTGCTGCTCATGCTGAAGGGTGCGAAGCGTCTCTCTCCAGATACAGCCTCTTCCCACTCTCCTCCTCCTTGTCCCTTCTGGAGATGCTCTCTTGCAGATGCCCATTTCAGACCCGCTTCCCAAAAGCATGGTCTCTTCTACCCTCTTGCCCACAGGCTTCTTAGCGCTTGTCCACAGGCTTTTTCGCTTCTCCAACCACACCGGGTGCAAGTTTGGGGATGGAGGGCAGCCCACAGCAGCATGGGACGATGGTGCCTCTGCCTCTCCCCTGGCCCCAGGAGCGCCCAGCACAGAGCTGGGCAACCCCATCCTTCACCCCAACCGTCCTGCCCCCGTGTTCTCCAGTGCCACCTGTGCCAAAACATGGATGTGTTGATGCAAATCCTCCTGCTGATTGCTTCCCCAAACCTTGAGAGCAGCACAGTAGGTGCTGGTGTTGGCTGTCCTCTTCTGGGCTCCACCGACACCGACGTGTGAAGACAAGGGCATCTCAAAAGTACAAATTGCTTACTGACAGTATTGGATTGCTTGGTAACCATTTGCTTAGGGCAATTACCACTAATTATTTAACAGAATTGGAAAAGCAGAAAAATAATCTATAAAGGCTACTAGGGACACATTACTGCGTGATAATGGGATTTTACAAGATAGACAAAAAGTACCCAGCTCTAAATATGTCTGTGTAGATGTACAAAAAGAAATATGCTTTTCTGCTACTTGTGATATTTCATGAAAAAAAACCTAAATACTGAACTGCATCGTATAGAGCATAAAATTAGGTTTTGGCTGATATTTATTTACAGAGTAAGTTCTTCTTGATAATTGAGAAAGTACATAAAGTGCATCTAATTTTATTCCCCCAGATACATACACGAGGTTCTGTCTAAGCTAAAATTAGCTGTGCTTTTTGTCTAGACCATCTGTAGATGTAATTTTATCTTGCAGAGTACATGCACGCCCGGTCGCAGCGTGGAATGACTCGGGTCTCTCGTCCCCTCCGAGGGGGCAGAAGGAGAAAGGCCCCCACCTCAGAGCCATGGGTCGGATTTTCCCCTCCCTCTCGGTCTGTGTTCTTGCTGTCTAGCCCAGCTACCCTTCTGCCAAATGACCTAACCCAAAGTCAGGCTTGGGGGGGATTGTGATTTTATTTTATTGTCCCTGCACTTTTCATCTGTAAAAGGAGCGTGATGTAACCCATTTAGATCACAGAGCTGCTGTGAGGTTTATTAAATTAAAAGTGTTTTTGGACTGTCAGTTGAAAGAAAGTCCAAGTATTGACTAGTATTAGTTCTGGGCTTTACTCAATTTCAGTAATTAATTAAGATGGCAACTTCATTTGGGACGGTGTTTGATCATTACAAAGCTGCAAGAACAAAAGCGGGTGAGCTGGCTGGAACAGTGGGTTTGCATAGCGTGGGGCTCTGCGCTGGCCCCGCGGGCGAGCGGCTGGTGGTGGGGTGAGAGCTGCTTCCCCCCACCACAGCCCGCTGGGCAGAGCCCCTTTAGTCCCGGCCTGGCTTTGGCCAGGGGGTTCCCCAGGGGGTTGCTGGAGCCGTAGGGTGGCTGCTGGGCTGGGCTGTTCCCCGTTCCTGCTGCCAGAACAGGGGTACGACGTCCCACTGCCCCCCCTCTTCTCACCCATGGGTACCATGAGACCTGCTTTGTGCTTTTTGACAGCTTTTTGCTGCCCAGCTGATGCCATTACGGCGCTAAGCAAAGCGGTAACGAGGTATTTTGCCGTTCGAGCAAACCATGGATTGGTGACCACGTGCACTGTTTTCTTGGGTGCCATTCCACCTACAGAGGAAATAAAAAAAGACTTTACCGTAAAAGGATTGATTTTGCTTCTTTTACTTTCAAAGAATGATGCATTCGAGCTGCTACCGGCTTGGTATTTGCACCGAACCACTATTTACGCATTTGAATAAACAAACAATTACTTGGATTTGATTTAGACTTGATTAATTCCTACGTCGTCCTTCATGTTTTGTTACTTTAATTTCTTTAGTCGCTGGCATTAAAATAGCAATCCCTGGGCTGTAATGTGGCCTTGAAGTACTGTGTGAGTTTACTAAAAACCTGGCCTGTTAGATATTTGTACATGGGACAAGGTCCAGAGAAGCAGGAGGGTCTAGAAAGGATCATATTTAATAATAATAACAAAACCAACAACAATAATATATCAAGATGTAATGCTGAAAGAAAGGTAGTCTAATTACTTCCATGAGTTTGTTAACAAGCATTAATTACAGCTTTTTTGTTATTCATTATCATTAGAATTCTCATTCCAGCAATTCACATTTGTTGGAGTCCATTAGGATAACGAGAAAAATCTCCTGGTTTAGTCCTGTTAAGAGCAAATGGAACGAAGCCAGTGGACTGGAACGTGCGGCGGAAGCTGATCCTTCATGAGGCTGTTTGATTTTGGCCAAGGTAGAAGGTCCTTCCAGCTGAGGTGCCTGCAGGCAGCGCTCCCGTGTACAGCAGTCATTCTGGGTGATGCTGGCCAAGCCTTCTTTACTGAGCCCTGCTTTTAGTGTAGCTATAGATCATGGCTGCTGCGCCACCAGTGCTGGAAAAAACCCTTGAACGATGACGATAATCTTATATTTACTTACCTACAATCTACTGTTCAAATGGATCCCCATTGCATTGATTCAACGTATACGCTCTTCCATACTCTTCCAGTTTAATCTAAGGAATTGCTCGCAGATAACAAGATCTTCTGTAGTTGCATTTAAGTCCTAATTTTGTCCTCTTAATCATCTTTGTGTCTTGTGCTTAGGATGCTACAAGGGGCTGTGTCCCCGGTGCAAGAGCACAGCTTAAGCTGCAAGGCAGAGCTGGTGGAAGGCGGCTTGGCTGGAGCGGGATGGTGGCACTGCTTGTGGTTTGATGGAGAAGCCCTTTAGAGAGGGATTTAACAAGGTAAATTTGATTTCTTGGTTTAAAAATCCTGTAAGTAGAGATTTAATTCCGTCAGTTGATGATATCGGATATTTCCTAGGTAGCACCGTCAGATGCTGCCCCCAGTCAGCATACTGTCAGAACGCTGCTAGTTGCTTCAGAAAGTTATGCAAAACAACTACATTACCAAAAATAAGAAAACTGAAATGTTAAAATACTGGGATTGGACTCAGCTTCCTGAGGATGAGACTCTGAAATGCTTTTTATAACCTCTTGCTTCACTATCTTCATATTGACTCACATCATTATGCAAATGCCATAAATCGCAATAAAATCAATTAAAGTGCTATCAAGTCTCATAAAAATATGTACCCATTAGTTTGCTGCTGAGACAGGATTTCTGCTCTACTTGCTCATGGCCAAGGCAGAGGAGGAGCGTGCAGCACGGCGGCCGCTCATCACTGGGAATTCTTTCCATAGCGCAAGAGCCCTACGGGTGGCCAGCGTCCTGCTCGCATCCTTCCAGCTGGGCATCGGGCAGCTGGGGTGGGAGTTTGCCCAGGATGCCTGGGAGTCCGTGGATGGGAGGGCAGCGGTGATTTCCAGCCCAGCTCCAAAATCCAGCCGTGCAGTCTGGCCTCTTCTACCCACGAGCCCCAAGGAAAGGATGCAAAACACCTACCTGCCGGGCTGCGAGACGAGCCGTTGCCAGCCGTAACTGGGTAGAAATTGTAAGGCTAAGAAGTAAGTCTTTAATATTGGCATTTCCTGGAGAACTGTAGCCTCACTGTGCTTAGGAATCTGTTCGGATCCCTTTTCTGTAGTACCTTTGTACAGCCCTGATTCATTTGCTAGGCTGTTAGGTTTTGGTTTTTCTTCCAGCCTGGCTAAAGCAAACTCTACCCACAAAAAAAGAGGGCTTCGCAGGGTGCAGAGCAGTGTCTGGGTTTTGCCATCGGGTAGGGAAGATCTCCTCTAGCCAAAAAAACTTCATTGCCAGCCTGGGAAGGCTAACGCTTTTTCCTGCAGACCACGAGGTCTACATCACAACAGCATAGAAGTGACGCAGGAAATCACTGCAGCGCTCTGCAGTGCAGAACCAGTGCCATTTTTCTGTGCAAATTAGATTTTCATGGACCTAGCTGGTACCTGAGCTCAAAAGCTAACTCTTCTATTCGGTATTGCTGGGGAAAGAAAGGGAGTCTGGTTTTGTCCTAACACTTTGAAAATATAGACATCATGGTACCTTAGGAGGTCCCACCCAAAAAAGGGGAAAAAATTAGATGGAGGGAGGCTTACATAGAATCTGTGCCTGCCCCTAAGCCAAGAACTGAGTAATGTCATTCTCTGAGTGCTGCTCTGAAGGAACTGTACCTGGGCACGATTTAATGTAAACCTGGGCTATCTGCATTGTCGGATATAGCCTTGGCTTCTTTGGATTTAACAAGACCTGAATGTGAATGTCCGAGGCCTGACCCATCTGAAGGGTAGTTTAGGAGAAAGTGCAATTGCACTATAAATAATTCACTTCGGTACCTTGGCTACCATTCACTGTAGCCCTTTTAATACCCCATAAACTCAAATGTACCATGCTATTTCTCTCTGTTTCAAACTGCTCTCCCAGGGACAGCAAATGGAATAGCACCATCAGACCATATGCTGTGGAGACCAGAGAGCGGATGAAATTGCAGTGGTACCGACACGTGCTTGATTTTTTTTCTGGTTGTAAAGTTCACGTGATGGAATGCAGCTCGTTCCTTTGTCTCTGTGTAATATGCATTGAGAAAGTTTTAATGTCACAATGCCTACGTGGGGTGCAATGTCAGCTGGACTGAGCAAGAAGGGTTTTCCAAGGGTGTTTTGGTGAGCAAAGAGCATGTTGGTGCTTTTCCTGCCTCAGCAGCTGCTGAAGTGGGGAGAAAAGGAGCCCGTCCCACATGATGGGCAGCTGTCCTTGCCTAAAGAACTTACGCATGATTATTTCTGAAGTGCTGGTCTTGCAGATCTGTAGTTTTTTGAAATGGTGAGTGATGAAATGACTCAGAAGATGCAGCCCTGTTTAACATATTGCTGGTGTCTTCACCCATCCCAAGTGGTCTTGTTGGGTGACAAAATTCTGGGGACGTTAGTTAAACCCAGCTCAGCAAGTGTCATGGAAAGAGAAGGAGAGCTCAAACTCCGAGCTGGTGCTTGCATCCTTTGCCCATCTACATTTGGATTTGGTTAAAAAACAAAGTGGGGTTCACCACAGCCCCTCTCTGCAGACCCCCAAAATTCCCACTGTGATCTGGTTTCTTCTCGCTTCTACTTTCTCTCTCTCCCTCCCTCCCTCCCCATGGGTTAGTGAATGCATTTCGGGCTTATGCCGGTGTAAGAGAGAGGACTACCTTGGCTCATGGGCACCTTGAATTTACCGATAAGGAATCCCAAATGAGTTTTTCCCAAGTTATGAAATGCACGGTACCTCTAAGGCTTTTGTCCCAGCTGGCAGGAGACCTGGAATCCCCACCCTGCCTTGTACAAGCCTCCATTAAGCAGTGCAAAACTGGTCCATTTATAATTCATTTTAGGGTCTAAATCTCGGGATGATGTTGAAATGAGGAGAGCTTCCTGGAAGGCAGCCAGGATTCGTCCTGCCCTTTTCTTGTTCCTCCGGAAGAAATGTATTTTCAGCACAAAAACTCAATTAGGACAGCAAGAGTAAGCTAGAGCCAGAGGGAAGGAACGCTGCTCCTGGGCCACGACCTCCTTTCAAGTCCTTTGCAGACGAGAGCTTGGGCTTGGGGTCTGGCGTAGAGGGGACGTCTTGAAGGACGAATTTGTTACCAAGTCCCAACTCTTTTCTAGTCTGGCCTGGTACTCCTCCTCCAGTTGTGCAGTGGCCTCCTTTCTCTTGGTGTTTAATTAGTTCTTGTTTTCCCAATTTCTCAAGTTATTAATTATTGCTAAAATGAGGTGAGAGAGCATGGCTCCACACGTATTGTCTGATGGCAAATTCCAGGTTAAGCTGAAGCACAGTTTCCCAGCTCAAGGAGTTTCCAAATACACCAGTGACTCAGTTTCTTGGGTTTGGAATAATTTCGGTTTAAAGTGCCCCACTGCAGTCGGTTTTCCTCAGCTGATTTTCTAACCGGCCTGCAGTCTCTCCCCCCCAAACCCTGAAAATCACGTTACACCCCTGAGTCCCCTCCTCCCTCCATTGCAGCACTTCCATTAGTGCAATTCTCTCTGGAGTTATTAATTTGTATTTGTTATTACTGAATAAAACCCTCTTCTCTTCCCCACCAGCTTCTTCTGCTTCGTTCTGCCGATAACGGCAATCCAGTGTTTGTAAGGTAATTGCAACTTCTGCGACCTGTGATGTGAAAAAGGCGAGACAGCAGCACTGAGGAATGAAACTAAAAGGATGAACAGATGCATTAGAAGGGAAAATGCATCTGTTTCCAGACATCCAGGTAATCAGAGAGGATGGTAACGAGAAAGTTGGGATTTTAATAGTCTTGCGGTGGGGGGAGTATGGAAAAGTAAGTCTCCGTGCTCTGCTCCTGGGCTGTGCTGCGAGTTTAGGCTCAGTTCCACCCTCTGAGCTGGTCCTTGGCAGCCCTCTGGCCAGTGGCACGTCCAAGGCCACCGCAGACATGGCTGTCACCTCTGAGCGGTTGACTCCATTGGTGCCTACACCAGATTAGTTAGCTCATCTTTGGAGATTGATGCTTTTTAAAGGAAAGCAAATCCTGGGATGGCTGGCATCCAAATAAGGGACATGTGAATTTTGCAAAGCACTCTGTCCTTCTTCTGACAGCGGTATCGGTTTTTATCACTTTGCTTGCTTTACTGTAGCTTTCCTTTAAGGTTTGGGGTCAACCAGGCCCCTAATATCCCCTGACCTGGCATGCTTTCCTCCACTTCTCTGTCAGAAGCCGTGAATGTCACATCCTTTTGTTGCAAAGCGATAAATCACCGCTGCCTTCTGACCGTGGGGAGGGTGGAAGGCACGATTAATATCCTGTCGTTGCTGGCTGGCAGCAGGTTTTTGGCATGTTGAAGGAAGGGAGTTTTGTAATGGCTTAATGCCCCCTTGCTCATAAGCTTAACATTAACCACACGCTTAATAAATTTGCTTTCTCGAAGGGGGGCTTGGAGCGGGTGACTGGGAGCTGGACTTTTCTAGGCTCTGTGCCTTCACCGACTCATTCTGTAATGCTGTGGAAAGTCATTTAAACATCTCCAGTATGTAAGTTTACCCAACTGTAAAATTGGGTATAATAAGGCTTGCTTACTTTACAGCTAAGGTTTAATTCAGTAATGTTTGTTGTGCGGTGTCAGACCTCGTCTAGCAGGTATAATAGGAAAGGTGTTATAAATGGGCAGCATGGAGGGCCGTCCATTAGCAAAGACATTGTTATAAGAAAAATCTCGTTGCAATGGAATACAGAAATCAAACAGCAGCTGACAGGATCAGATAATTATCTTTCCTGTAAAACGTAACCTTCCAGGTAATGAGATGAAGGTGCTAGAAACGGCGTCCGCGTAACAGAAGGACGAGCGTCGCTAACTGCCTGGAGTAGGCTTTGCAAAGCCTGCTTGGGTGGCGAGCCTTGCGTGCCAAGCTCAACAGCCCCATCCCACCGCCCGCCGCGCTCCGCGCTGCACCTGCCCGGCCATTTGGTCTCGGCGTTTATTCAGGCCAACGTGGCGGGGAGATCTTGCAGGGCAAAGCAGAAACGGAGCGGTGGGTTGGGAAACCCTGCTGCTGCGCGCTCATCTAGACCACAAAAAAATGCCAATAAGAGCAATACACTTATTTTAGCTTAGCTGCCCTCAGGCAGCTTTGTTATGCTGAACAGCCCCGTTGAGCAGAGCATGTATTTTGTTTTAAGTGCACACATTTATCACCTTCATGGGTGATTTATAATACGAAGCACATTCGAAGAATATGGGACATGGTTTGTCCTGCCATAAGGCTTTTTGTTTGTGTTTCTTTTTTGACTGCTCGTACACTGAGGTGCGAGGCACTGGGGTATTTGTGGGCAATGGTGGTTCACTGAGGGTTGTTGATTTTTATTAAACTCCTCTGTATTATGTTAAATGCTGAAGGACAGCCAAGCTGGGCCCCGTGTCGGTCAGCAGATGGAAAATTCATTGCCTCAAGGTGCTGAAAGTCCCAAAAGTGGTAGCAGTGGGGGGATGAAGGATACATCGCTCCGAATATAGGTGAGAACAGAGGAGCGCTAGGTGTGGCCAGTGTGCATGGGGTGAAATTTGGCTGCACCGTTCCCAAACGGAATAACCTTCTACTCTCATTGCTGGTTTCCAGCACAGACAAGCAAATACACTGGGAGTGGCTGGGGTAGGTAGTGACCAACCATCCTTGTTTTTCTGCATCACTAAGGTGGAATCATTGATCTAACTAATGAGGAAGCCGATATGAAAACCCAGTTTTGATTGCACCTGGGATGGCAAAGAGCAAACGCTGTGCAAGCCCCAGCGTCCCCCCATGACTGCTGCCTGCAGAAGAAACAGCTTTCTCAACGTCTTTTAACCAAAAATATCCCGTCTCTATTTCGGTTGCCAATTACTTTGTGATACGGAAACCCTGAGGTCAGGTAGGTCTCTCTTATCCCTGTACTCTTCTGTGGTTTTCCTGCCATTTGTTCTCCTGGTTTCCCAAATAAAAATGCCTTGGTCCAACAGAATATTTTATATTTGTTTGTGAACCATGTGGTGTTTGAATCACTTGGTGTGGGTCGTAGTAATGTCCAGAAACTGTCGCTGTCGGTCTGGAAGAGGCGCTCCCAGAGGAAACCATCCTGCTTTGGCTTTTCCAAGGAATTCAATGGCCACTTGCACTTAATATATATTATAGTCCTTTTGAGTGTTAAATGTCATGCTTCCACTACATAGCTCTTGTTTTCAGCATTAGGAGAATGTGGCCCACTTCTCAGAAATGAAGGGTTTCCAAGGGTTTCAACTAGATCTGGCTTTTTGAAGAGTCTCTTCTGCTAAGGGCATGTCCTGCGCTTTGCTTCCTCAGCCTTCATCAGTGGAGAGTTTTGCTGTGTAAGAGCTGCAACACTGACTGTGATAGCTCTTATTTTACCCTTACAGATACCTCCTCCGTGGATTCATCTTGCCATTGCACAGTGCTATACGGCGGTGACTGACTGCCCGGGATGGAGGGGGCAACCCCCCCCAGCACCCGCTTTTGCACAGGACTGTGATGGGGACGTGGCAGTCTCCTGAACGCCATTGGTAGGGGACGTGCTGTGGGGTTGGGTTCGGACAAGCTCATCAGCTCCTGTGTAAATGACCTTCAGTCAAACCTCCCTCTCATGCGCACGGCCGGGTAGGAAAAAAGATGGTAAATGGATAGGATAACAACGGGCTAAATAAGCAGACCAAAATAACAAGTTTCAATTCAGCCAGGGCTCAGATTTCAATCTGTGAGCACAATGCATTTCACTGAGTAAAGAAAGGGCAAGACAAAGAACAGGTCTCTCTTCTTTTCGCAAGCATAGTGTGCTGGACGTGGGAATCGGCCAGCAGCCCCTCCGAGCATGAGAGCGGGGCTGGGCGAGCGGGGATGCTCCCTTTGGTAAAACAGAGCAAGACCTCTCAGCTGAACTGTGGCTACGGGGACCGGCTCCTGGCCCTCACAAAACCCGCTGTGTGCCAGGTCCCCATGGGGATCCTGCTGGTGGTGCAGCATGAGGAGCTCCAGCCATGCCCATGGGCAGGGAGCCAGCGGGGATGCCCAGCCGTGCCAGTGGCGTGGTGCCCAGCCAACGCGAATTTTAAGCCAAGGGATGGCTTAAAATCAAAGAAAATGCAAAGGCTGTGGACCTTGGGAGTGGGCTGAATAACGTTACTGCTAAAGGGAACAGCCACGGAGCTCTGACCAACGCTTCCTTCCACCATTTCTCCCAACACGTCACTTCTACCATGGCAATCTGTTTAAAGGTGCTGCTGCTTCCCATGGGTTCTTCCTCCTTATTTATTTCAAACGTTGCTTAATGTTTATCTTCCTGTCCCACTGGCCTTCCACTTCTACTCTTCCTCTGAATACAGCCTCTGAATTTGGTTTGTTCTTCATGAGTGGTGTTTGAAAGCCTGCACATGCATCCCGGTCTGTCCGTGCTGCTCATCGCATTTCCCGGGAGCGCTGCGGAGCCTTTGGTCGGACTCAGCACCGCGCCGCCAGCCCGGTGGGGACCAGCAATGCCCATGAACAGGTTGTCAGAGGTGAACCCCAAACTTTTATGCACTCGCTGTAAGTGTTAATGAACCTTGTAAAGCAAATGCTCACCGAAGTATATCGAGTCCCAGCTGTTCTCCCTCGGGAAGATAACCTGGCAGAAATTGCACGCTGTTTGCTGAAAGATTCCTTAGTTTCTGAAGCTGGTGCAGATATACAGGAGATGGTTGCAAAGAGAGATGCTTGCAGAGGGATTGCTGCCCCTGGAGAACTAGGGTCCTTCCAACACGGTGGTGTTTCTTTTTAAAAATCAGGTTGTTATGGGGTTTTTTTTTATTTTTTCTTTTCTTCTTCTTTTTTTCTTTTAAACTACCATGCCTGGTCACTGTCCCCAATCCCCCTGTAGTATTCTTTTTGATTTTCAGAAGGGGAACATGGTTTTGTCCAGGGCATCCACTGGAGAGGTGTACTCCCCATAGTCAGATTTGTGCATTGGTTTGTGAGATGTTACCAAGGCAGAATCTGGTTTCCAGTAGTGAATCTCAGGTGCACTTCTGGAGAAATTCAGAATTTTCTTCTCTCCCTTGATTTACTGGTGCTGACGTAAACACCATAGCTGACGTTTGTGAAGTGATAACAGAGAGCACTTGGAGCTGAGCTGAAGGACAAGGATAACTCCTATTGCAGCAGGAGATGCATTCACCCGCTACCAGGTGCAGATGGCAGGTCCTAGGACAAAGGCGAAACCAAAGGTAGAGGAACAGGGTGACACTAAAAGGAAAAAAATCTCTCTTTTGATGTTGATCGCTGAAATGCTAAGGCAAAGCAACTTCTCTGAGCCAGTTACTGATCATCTGCAAGTTTAGCCTAAAGAAGAGAAGGCTGAGAGGGGACCTCATCAACCATACAAATATCTCAAGGGTGGGGGTCACGAGGACAGAGCCAGACTCTTTGCAGTGGTGTCCAGCGCCAGGACAAGGGGTAATGGGCACAAACTGAAGCAGAAGAGGTTCCAGTTGAATATGAGGAAGAACTTCTTTACTTTGAGGGTGCCCGAGCCCTGGCCCAGGCTGCCCAGGGGGGCTGTGGAGTCTCCTTCTCTGGAGATATTCAACCCCCGCCTGGATGCTGTCCTGTGCCCCCTGCTCTGGGTGAGCCTGCTTGGGCAGGGGGGTGGCACTGGGTGAGCTCCCGAGGTCCCTTCCAACCCTTGCCATTCTGGGATTCTGTGACATTAAAATTCCCATTGCTAGCCAGACCGCTTGCAGCTGCCTTGGTGAGTATCTGGTGTGTGAGTTGAGGCTTCATTTGGGGTTGTGTTATAGGAAAGAAGCAGGGTTGTGCTCCTCCAAGCCACCCGTTAGTTTTGCCCTTCACACGAATAATTTTCATGATTCACTGTAATACTTAAGACAATAGGAAGCCCTTTAGTTCTCAGAGGAAGAAATGTTATGGCTTTATATAACAATTTTTTGGCATTACAAAAGATCTACTATCATTGGTTACTTATTCATAGTTACGAATTGCCGTTGTCATTTTTACATCGAGTATCACTATAAAAAGAGAAGATACAGCGTTTCTTTCCGGTTTTGTTTTGCTTTAGTAAATTGCAAATCGTGATTTAAGTTTTTGCATTCGGGTTTATTTCTGCCTCCCTGTGGGATAATATAATCACCAATTCCTGCTATTGCTTTCATTTTGAAGAGAGGATGCATGAACCAGCTCTCCTGTAAGTCCTGTATGAAGTTAAATTAAATACATATTTTGATCATTCCTTTTTTTTTTTCTTTAGTAGTGAGTGGGTATTATTTAGTACCAGAAGCAAAGATGAGAAATCCCAAAGGCGAGTTACCATTCAAATTCCCAGACAATAAATGAATGAATACCCTTTAAATGAGGTGAATTCTAAGCTTCCTCCTGTGGCTGGAGTGCCCCTGGACTATTTGTGAGACTGAAAAGGGCACCGAGCTCCTCAGTCTTATGAAATCTTATGTAATGACTGACTGGGGATCACCGAATGGGCTTTAACACATCTTGAATGCGTTTGATAGCCCATATGTTTAAAATTTGCTCATGTAGCCATATGTCGAAAACTTCCCCAAATGCTACTTTTTCTTATTTTTGGGCTGTTTTGAAGTTCTAAGGAAATGACAGTCTAATGGTGCGACCCCAGCTACTCCAGACTGTGCCAAACATATTGTAGCCAGTTACTCCGTGGTGACCCTAAACACATGGAAAGCGTAGGAGCGAACATTAATAGCAGAGAGAAGCTTGGCAAGTGACTGCAGGGAGGAAAATTAAGAAAAGTGTTTGAGAGACGTTGTGACTATTATCTTTTAAGTGAACAGAGGCTTCCTGCTTCTTTTCCTGTTACTATCACTGTTTCCTCGTGTTTTCTGAGCCACTCCCTTCACTGGGTATTCAAGGGGGATAAGCGTAGCCTGGTGGGTCTGGTTTTGCCTGCCCACCTCTGTAGTCAGTGGAGATGGGGAGGTTCTCGAAGCGGGTGATTTACACTGGCTGTTCATTGCCTATGCAGGTTGGCTGGAAAGATTGGGTTATGGGGCTAATGGTGGCCTGAATGCCCACCTGCCTTAATCAACTTACCCTTCCATTTGCTCATATGGTTGGTTGTATCAATGGCCTGGCAAGAAAGCAGAGATATTAAGGTGTGAGAGTAGCCTGCAAACATCGTCGTGTTTTCTTTCTGCTATTTCAAGGATGTGAGGAGTGGTAGTAGCGCAATTTGGTATGAAAAAGTGAGTCCATGAAAGGGCTTGGTCCTTCTATGGTAACAGCTCCATACCAAGCCATGACTATGTATCAAAGCCGTATGGAGTTGATAAAGCAGCTGATGCGGGGTAGCTCCAGCTCCCAGTACCATCAGCTCCTGGCAATGGGAATTGCTTAATGTCTTAAAATAGTTGCTTGGGCAGTCCTTTTCATGCCCACAGCTGTTGCCATCTCAAGGTCTTCTTGCTTGCATGTTGGCTCATCTGCTTCCCACGTGTGCAGTGTACCAATGGAGGGATGCATTGCTGCTTCTGCAGGCAGGTTTGTTCATATTGTTCAAAATTTTATTATCTGATATAGACTTTTAACAAACCCTCATTCAAATCTGCTCTCAACTCAAAAAGCAGAAAGGGATTTTTTTTGTAGTATGTAGTGACTTTTCTCCTGTGAAATCAGGTCCTTGTTACTTTAAAAATCAAAATTTTTGAGGAGTTTAATGATTAAATGAAGGAAAATTAAAAGTTGTGTTTAGATTTGAGTCCCTAAAGCACGCACACATTTTGTAGTGGCCTACTCTGAAGTTAGAATGGCCACTTGTAGGAGGATTCATCATTACCAAACCACTCAGCCCTTCTCAGAGCAGGTGGGGGCCTGACTCTGCACCTCCAGGAGCCCCCTTAGAGCAGACCTGGGACCAGCTCTGTGGTTTTTTACTTTCTCACAGAGAAGTTAGTGCACATATTTTTCATTCTCTATTTCTAACATGCTTGGAACGACCTAAAAACTTCACATGCTGAGTTCACTTCCCTCAAGCATTGGCAAGGTTCCCTTCCTCATCCCTTTGAAAAAGTGAAACCAAGATCTCTTTCCCCTTATCACTGTGTTGTTTTTTTTTTTTTTTTTTTTTTTTTTCCCCCCCCCTCCAAATTGCCTCACGCTATCAGAGAATTTTGTTTGTGCTATCAGGGTAAATCTGTGTTGGGTATTAGACTCTGTTTGCAAATGTCCCGAAAAGGCTTTTTACCCCAAATAAAATAATTTCAGAAGTGAGAAGTGAAACAGGTTATAATGCAGGACTGTGGCCCATCCAATTTAAGAGGTTCCTTTCTCTTTTCTTGGTAATAACTGTGCAAGAATTTTTATTCAGAAAAAAAAAAAATCCTGCCAGAAAGATGTTACAACTGATAACCACACTGGAATCATAGAATTGTTTAGGTTGGAAAAGACCTTTAAGATCATCAAGTCCAATCTGTACAAAACATTGTGGATCATCAGCACACAACCCTTTTCATATGCACATCACTATAATTCTATGCATTCTTCTTTAGGGTTTGCTAATGCCCTTGCATGTATTAAATCTCTTTCTGTAGGAATTATTAGATTATGGACCTCTTTTAAGGTTATCACCTTCCTTTGGAACAAGAGAGAGTTGATGTAAAGCTCATGAATTCCCAGTGGTCACTTCCAAAGTGGCCTTCACTGGTGAGCCGTGCTGGACCAACTGTAAGAGAATGAGACAAATCAGCAGCGGGAGCTCCTTCCCACACCTGCATGTGTTCATGGTGGGTATCAAGAGCGATAGCTAAAGCAGAATGAAGAATGCAAAATGGAAAGCATGTGTTTTCTTCTCCATTTTCTGCTCAAGAATACATTATATGCTCACATCAGCTGGGAAATGCCATTTCCCCGATGTCTTTGTGCAAGTATTAAGCAACTTTCACCGAAACTGAAAGGCAGCAATCCAAAAGTGCACAAAGGAAATAGTTTTCTGACCTCAAATATGTTAGAATATGGAATGTGGCAATATAAAATGTCTAATCCCCCTATCAGCGCTGAGTCCTTAGTCTAAATGCTAAGTGGGAATGCCATGGTGTAGATTTAGACACAGGACTTGAACCTGGTAGAGGGATTGACCATCTGATATGACGCAGAGAAATCACCAGTGGTATTAGAGTTAACAGTAACAAAAACTTTTGGGAGGGAGACTAAAAGCTCTTGCTTCTGAATTTAAACCAGCATTTCCCCAGGCCCTGGGACGAGCAAACGTGTCCCTGCAGGGCCGTCCTCGCCGGCTGCCACAGCGGGACATGGCACTGCAAGGGGATCGCTGCGGGGGGGGATGAGCTGCGTTTGGGCTGCGATGCACGGGAGGAGCTGTGGGAAGCGGTATCGAACCAGTCTCCTGTTGCTGGAGACCGGAGGAGACTTTTCTAGGAGAGAAGAGTGTCTCGTATTCACCTGTTTATATCTCACATTGAAATGCACGATAGCGTCTGCTCCAGATGTGGGTTTTTCCAATCAACAGCTGGCCCGTTTTGGCCTTGCTCTGGTTTTCCCAGCTCTGCTGGTGCTGGCCCAAATCCAAAGCCCACAGAAATGACATCTCTGTCATCTCACTCCCAATCCTTCCTGCAGCCTCATGGGTTGGGCTGGCACGGGATGGGTGGACCCTGCTCGCCTCCTCTTCAGCGGCTGCCTGAAGCGCTCAGCGTGGGGTGCGATGTTGTGGGGTGGGGGTCAGCTCAGGAGGCTTTCCCCAGTGAGAAAAGAGGGACTGCCTGATGCTGGGTGTGAATTCTGGATGGGTTTCCATCCACGCTTGCATGCAAATGCAAGGCAGGATCCTGAGGTTCATAGGAAATGAGCGTAGCAGAGTCATGAACGGAGACAAAGCTCCTTCATTTAAAAATTAAAATTTCATTATTTTGTCTAGATCCAAAGTATTTAAAGCCGGTTAAAAATAAGATAGGGCTTCAACATCAGACATATTCCAAATCATGTAACAAGATCTTTACTTCTTTAATATAGTGAAAGACACAGTACCTAGCAGGCTAATGGCTTTGGTCGAAGTGAGACATGACCTGAGGGTTTAAGACAGCAGCCAGTAAATGGCAGGGACATGGTTTAGTGGTGGGATGGCAGGGTTAGGTTAAAGGTTGGACTCGATGATCTTAAAGGTCTTTTCCAACCAAAGTGATTCTGTGATTCTATGAGTGGGCCGTGCTCCGTGTGCCCTCTGCATGGGCACTGGTGAGCAAATTCCCCGTTTGTTTTTTGCGCCTGACAAAGGCAGTCTGAAGGTAATTTTTCAGGAGCGATTTAGAGCTACCACAGCATAGTTAGCGTACTGACTTGACACGTCAAGGCCTCCGATGTGTTAAATGTTTTGCAGTTTTTCTGCCAGAAACAAAGTTAATGTCAAAATACATTTTTTTGATGCTTAGACACGTTCCAAACACTCACCAGCAGCTGACTGATACATCTGAACAAACAGAGAAAGTTCATTTATAGAGCTGTTAGCAGAATTGTTTGGAAAACATGTTTTATCTGCGATTTCTTACATCAGGGAGAAGCTCTGCATCACCTCTACTGAACTGCTTGGTCCCAGCTACTCCCCGCAGCACCCCAGGGCCAGCTGCACAGGACCTGACTGCCCAATTCTGACAAAATTTAAAAGAAATCTACTTTTAAATTTGAATCTGTATTTATAATACCCTTCTAGAAGGCTTTGGGGGCTGTTCTGGGGTTGGAGGCTTCAAAGAGTCCAGTATCGTATTAGCCTCCATTTAACTCCATTTATATCAGCCAAGCTATGTGAAGGACAGGTTTTATTGTTGGTTTGGATTTTTATGCTGTAAAGATGCAACCTGGAAGTCTCTAGGAAAGACAAAATTGTTTCACTCCCTGCTGCAGGGCTGCCAGGTGAATGCCTGTCATCTGAAGATCCGTCCCGTGCTGAAGCTCTGCCCAGCGATGGAGCAGTTCCCACTTGCTGAACCCCGGAGGGTCGTTGCTCAACACATCCAACAGCCTACAAATCCTGCGCCTAAAATCAGTGCTGTTCACCTTCCTGAGAGCCGGCTAGAGCTTTGCATGTGCCTTTGGAAATCAGAGCCCTGACCATAAGGGAAGAGCAAAACCAACAGGGTCTTGGGTGGGCTGGGAGCTGAAGCTGCCTTCCTTCTTGCTCTTGCGATGGATGAGCAGCTGACAGCTGGACCAGCTCGGTGCATGCTAACTTGGCTGGGAATTGTTTTAAGTGTGCTCTGCTGGCCAGGAGGCAATTTTTCTCTCAGCCTCAGATCTGAGGGAAAACCCTCTCCCCTGGTGGGAGAGGTTGTGCTGGGCATTGTGTAATGGAATAAATATCTATATTGTTATGCAGCTCCTGAGCAACACGTTTGAACCCACGCAGAGTTTGAGTTGAGAACATCCCCTGTGGACAGCAGCTTTGATTCTACACCTTGGAGAGGCACTGAAGCACAGCAGGAGCTCAGCCAGACCCAGAAGACATTTTGCAGCGTGTGCCCACCATGGGGGCACCTTGCGTGGGCAAGAGCTCTGCAGGTATCCCCCGCTCATGTGCCGTGAGGTTTATTTGGGCATCTGGGAGCCCCCCCATCGTGCACATCCCTGCTTCATCCCTGGAAAGGCTGGAATAAAGTCCTTTAATATCTCGGGCTCCATTTACTGAGCCACAGGACGTATCTAATACCACTTTGAGGGGGTTAACACGCAGCATCAGGAGTAACTTCTGCACCACTCTGTGATGAGAGGTGCTATGCAAGTGCCAAGTATTTTTATTATAAGGCACTTAATAATAAAGCGTGCCTCTCGGAGGGGAAAATCCACGAATAACTCTTTGCAGTAGAGAGGGCACTCGGTTTTGTATTGCAATCATTGCTCAGTGAATACCCCGGAGAAATGTTTGAAATGAGTGTGATATCTTCCAGGGAGATCAGTGTACTTCCAGGGGGATTTCGCTCAGAAACCTATGAAGCTTCTGTTCCTATAGCTTTTGACGGTTTATAGCCTTCTCTATTTCTGTCATAATCCTTCATTAGATTTTGTCAAACTGTTCCAATTGCTATAGCAACTCTAATGAAATCTTGCTCCCTAAATAGCCACGCCAATTTTATCAGGTCAAAATCTGCCCTTTACAGCTAATTCTCTACCTTTTGACTGTACTTTTTTTTTCTCCTCTGAGTAGAGAGTGTGCTGTGAGAAGGAGCCCAAAATTATTAACCCAAATATTTTTTTTTTCCCTTTTCAGCTCAAACCAAAGGGTTTCTTTTAAAATCTTGTGTGCATTCAACTAATGTGTGCAGGAAAGACAAACCCTCTGGAGATGCAAGCTGCCTGCCTCTTCTTCCCTCGGATGCTCTCGCCTGCTGACCTGTATATTTAGAGCAAGATAATGAAAGTTCATCATCATTACAAAACAGCAAGCGTTAAGATTTCTATCAAATCCCCTATACATCTGAGGAGAGGGCGTGGTGTGTGTTTCATGATCAAATTTCTGCTATTTCACTGCAGTGGGATATGATCTGGCTTGAATTCCAGCCCCCGACAAAGCAGCCCGTGTTATATTTGCAGTACCTCGAAGCACTCAGTCTCCCCTTTTACATGGAAATCCAAGACTGCCTTTTGCAGTACCTTTGTTGGCATGGGAGCGGCTCTGTAATGGAATAGTAAACGTCTCTTTTGCCACTTCTCTTCTGGAATAATATCTTCTGTGCAAGCAGGAAATTTTCTTCCACCCGCTGCCAGTGAATGAGCTCTTTAGGCTGGTTATTTTAAAATAATTTGTTTGACTTCCTGAGTTAGGAGGAATAAGATGAAAATAAAAGATGGGGTGGCACACTCTGCCCTGAGTTTCGGCTGCGGCCAAGCAGCACTGTTAGATATTCCCCAACTGGACAGAGATGAAATTATTCTCTTTGGCTGGACAAAGGTTTTTTCACTAAATGAATGACTGAAGTCAAACCTATAAATCACAGTGCTCTAATCATAAACCCACCATATTTCACAAGTTTTGAACAGAAAGTAGGGAAACGTTGAATGAGTTCAGCAGCTGAAACAGTCTGCCCAATGCGTATTAAGGTACTTTGAAAGGGTATTGTGAAACTTCCATTATACCTTCCTACATTTTACATGAACTCCTTCTTGCCTAGCTTGTATATATTTCTCCACAAAAGGAAATGAAAAAAACTTTTTCCTTGCTATTGGAGAAAAATGGTTAAACCCCCCCCCCCCTCAGGTAGCGCATATTTCCCCAAATCAGAGAACAGCCTAATAAGCATCATGCTATGGAGTCTGGGCTAAATTAATATTTTCCTTTTGCTTGCAGACCCACATCAATTCCAGCACCTGAATTTTGTTAGGGATGGGATTTTTAAAGACATTTGAGGAGGGGAAAGGAGGCAGATTCCCAAATTTTGCTAAAACTCAGTGCAAGTTACATGATTAACTTTCTTGTCTGTTGGTTCAGGTGCCGTATTCCTGCAAGTCTTTCTCCAGCGCATTCGGTGGTACGTTGTGTTCATCGTGTGTCCTCTGACTCCTACACTGGGAGATGACTCTCAGCATGATGGTTTGGAGAGTACCGATACCAACAGAATTTGCAAATAGGATCCAAGTCTCTTGGGATGATGCTGTGTGAGTTAACTGCTAAAAAGGGAGCAGAGCTCTTGCAACCCATCCATTTGCACCATCATTTATGGTATCTTTTGCTTCTTCACCTACTCAGAGGGTGGCATAACCCAAAGGTGACTGCCATCCTCTGTAGAGTCTCACCCTACACTCCCAAATAGCCATGAGGAGTTTGGGAGGCAGGAGGAGCACACGTTTTATTACTATAAAGCACGATCATAAAGCAGGACTTGGTAACAGAGGTACTGTTGGGCTTGGGAAGTGAGGAGGTGTGGGTAACCTGGTGGAAATAGGGAGTCTCTTGCCTGGCTGCAAGAAAACTCCCCAAATTGATAACCTGGATAAAGCTGCCCTTGGCAGCGCTCCCACTCACCCACAGCTCTTTCCAGTTTCTTACATTGTCCGATGAGATTTACATCACCTGCCCTCGTACCCCGTATTGGAATAGCACACCAGAACTGCTCTTTCTGGAGATCGAGATGTGTATCTCTCTGGGGATTTACCATGGAAGTATCACACAAAGAAATTTGTTGCAAGTGGCGCACGTGTGGGAAGATGATGCAGGTAAGCCATATGTGTTTTGTAGAAATCAACAGTTTAAGAATTGATGAAAATGTTATTATTTTACATTGCAGACTGGTAGCAACCACATCAAATGAAATGGGAAGGCTGGTGGCAGGCATCCCTGAGAGCCAGTGGCTGCAGAGAAAGGTCTGCAAGGCAAAGGCGGGAGGGTAGGGTCTGAAATCAAAGTAGAGTCTGATTAAAGCGGGAATATTATGATGCTGGGGGAATTTAAGTACGGTAGATGACAGAAAGCCAAAAAAAGATTTCCAGAAGCAATGTACAGGTTCGAATGGTGATACTTTAGTGGCTGGAGAAAATGGTCCGTGGTGAGAGAAGAGCGGCTGATTCCCACCTTAGCAGCATTGCAGTGCAACACTTATCGGCTTGGTTAAACCAAACTTTGAAATTCTTCTCAGAAAAACATGCTGTCCTTAATTCTTTTTCCTATACTCCTGTGTTCAATTAAATGTCTGTTCACTAAATACTTTGTAATACTCTCGTGTCACCTCAGAGGTTTACGGGAATATGTTGGTACTTAGAAACTTTGCTTCCCTGCATTACAGAATTTTGATTCCTTTCATAAGTTGCCTGAGCTCATTATACATTTAATAAGCTGCTGTGACCAGCCACATCGTCTCAATTCTCTGCAGTTAGCAAATGCTGCTTTGCTTTAGCTTCTGCTAATCATGACAACCAACCTACTCACGTTACTTAAATCGCTAATCCTGTGAAATAACTCGGTGTCACTCTCTAGGGCAGATAGAAAAACCAAAACAAAGCTCGCATGAAATGTAATGTCAGTCACAGAGAACAGTTATACATTAAATGTTAACTACAGGGGAAGAAAAAGCCCAAACCTCTCAATTTTGTTCATGAAATCTCTTTAATTGTGAGTTTTCACAAAATGCTGTCTAATTCGATACATTCGCTAAGCTAAATTACCATTTACCCGTAAGTCTTCTGTTACCCACAGCAATTAAAGCTTCCTCATCTTTTGCCCACCTCAGCTGGAAAGAGGGAGATAGAATTTCTTGATCCGTGAGCCAGAAACCAATAAATTCTTCCTCCCAATATTTTTTTCTGAGAAGGGTACTATCGAGGAATTGAGACATCTCCAGTGTTGAAGATTACTTAAAAATAAATGTTTTGCTAGCTAAAAGAATTCCCTTGATATTTTCCCTTTGCCAAACCCCATTTACATTTCTAGTCTTATTTACCTAGAAATTTTCCCACACACGTTCTGGGAAATCAGGGGCTCGCATTCTGGAAATTGCGTTTCTGGAGATAACTTCTGAAACCAGGAAAATCCCGCCAGCCAAGAGGCTTCTCCCCTCTGCACCCTCTTTCTCCCTGAGACTCCTTTGGGATGTAAAAGCAGTCTGGGGACAAGTTTCTCATCGGCAGCATTTCAAGGAACTTGTGTTTAGCTTCTTTTTTCTTCTTCAGTGGCAGCAGCTGAGCACAGATGTCTGGATTGGCAACAATTATGAACCCAATTAACCCAGTTAATGGCGCCACAGCCCTTTGTGAAGTGACAGATTATTGCAAGCGGACATGGTACAGCCACTCAACCCTGTCGCGTGCCCTTGTGTCACCGAGAAAATGAGTGGAGGTAGGAACCACCAAGTGATTAGCCATTAAAATGTTGTTAATTAAGCACTGGTAGGAAGTTTGCCATAAAAATAGAACTAATCTTCTTAATCTATTTTGTCTATCCCATGTTTGCGCTGTGTTATCAGATCACATAAAATGATCTTACTCCAATATCTGGGTAACAACTTCAGAAGAAGACGTGAACGTGAAGCAAGGTGAGAGATTCAGGAGGTGTAATCATGCCACGGGGTATTCATGGAAGTGAATGAGTGAAGCAAATTCAGATCAAACAGCTCCCGAATTTCCCTGGGGTCACCCATTCCTGCATCCTTGCGATGGCGGGTAGTGCACATCTTTGGCTGGGATGGCGAGCTGGAGCGGCCGGGAGCTGTAACCCATCCGGACTCGCCAACCTGAGGTACGCTCATTTGCAAGATTACAAATACAACCTGTTACTGCAAAACTTTGAAGGGTTTCTCAGCTTCGCAGGCTGCACAAAGTAGGTGAATGCAAATAGGTGATTTTTTGGGTAGGTCTTTCTGCTGTCCCTTTTATCTCTTCTTGTCTGGTTAGCAGCAGCAGCAGCTCGCCTTTGTTACTGGTGGATCCCATGCTGTTTTACACAAGTGATTCATATAATTTTCCCCAAATTAACCAGCTCAGGACTCCTGCCACCCTATTCACTAGATCAATTCCTCCCTTGAATTCAACTATATTTTCTGCGCTGTGTCACAAGGCGCATTTCGCAGAGGACTAAACCAAACAGCAGAGTGCTATGGTAAGTGGCACAGCCGGGGAGCAAAGCTACTCTTGCAGAAAGAAATGCTAGAGCCATGTTTCAGAGGAGATTTTTGAGAAAACCACAGATAATATCCTGGACTGTGTTATCCATTCAGATTAAATGGAGTGTAATCCCTACCCCTATCACTACACCACTAAATACATTTAAAAGAAGAGATTTATTTCCCCTCCTACTATCCTTCCTTTCTCCTTTCCTCTTGTACTCCATGCTACTTAGGAGTTCAGAAATAAATAGTTTAGGAAGAAACTTCTGCACTCTTTGTCGTCTCTGGGAAATTTCTGGGCTAATGTTCATTTATTTCAAGGCTCTTTTCCTCCCCTCCGTTATTATGATTCAGGACTTCAGGGATCCATTTCGTAGGCAGGCTTTAAAGGTTACTCCCTTTAGTACCTTAATACCTCTTACTCTAAGGTTATTCTGCCATTTTTTTTCCCTTAGAAGTCTTCAATTTTTGTTTTAAATGACAAATGTCTCTTCCAACCCTTTTGAAGAGAGCTCCTCGTTTCGCACTACTTTTCCAGCTCTTTGTCTTGGCACATCCCGTTCTTGATTGCAAATACCTGCAGCAATTTTTAGGAATTCTTTATGGTGCTCTGGTCATCTGCAGGCAGCAGTTAAGTGGTGGCCGTGGACATGTAGGTCTTTCTGCATTGTCATCTGAGTTCAAGAGCAAATCTAGGCTTGACCCCATTCTTGGTATTTTGAATTATTTTTTGGGAATAACTGAGAAATTTAGCCTTGCCAGGACAATAACACTCATCATGTGAATTCTGATCCAGAATAGGCAGCATCATTTGGATTTTGCGTTGACGTGTTTCTTTGATTCCTCACTTTAGGACAGCACGACCCACCTCCTGCTGAGCTGAGATCTCTATATCACTTACCACCATGAAAAGGGCAGAATGTGATAAATTTAATATTTAAATTCACAATTCGTTGCTTAGTTACATATGTCATGAAGGAAAAGCAATAATACTACATGGCTTATGTAACTAACTGACAGTCCAAATTTTAAGGCTTGAACATTGAATATTCATGCCATGTTTATGCAAGCTATTATCAACAGGGGGGAAATGTCAAGATAAAATTCCACATCTTCTCTCAAACATTTTTAAGACAAATAATTGAAACTTGACAAATAAATTATTGGCTAGTCTGAATACAATTATATCTGTAAGTTTGGTTGTGCACAGGCTAACTCTTCTTTTTGCCTGAGATTTTATCACCACAATGATGGGCAGATTCTGGTCTCTAAATTCTGTTGTGATGCATCGTGTATTTGAGTAAAGGTCTGTACAGGCACAAGGTGTGCTTCAGGAAGGGAAAGAAGTAACTATTGAAGCATAATGTCTTCAGTTCCTTAGGGAACAGTGCAAACGCATTTCCCCTTGTCTGTACCCTGTACAAAATATCCCTAGGACAATAGGAGAGCCTTTTTTCCAGAAGAGTGTATACTTGGCGATCTGAAAAAGAAGTGTCTTCACCATGACAAATGTACTGCAGCGTTTAAAAAGTGCTGTCTACTGAAATAAGGAGATCTGCAGAGTAAAGAATAAATGAATCTCCTCATTACTTCAGATGAAAAGGTACGAAGAGTTTCATTTTCAATTGGAGGCGGTAAATTCCTCTTTTTAAGAAATAATCTACAAATTTAAAAGATCTATAAATTCCTCTAAAATGCATGCTTTGCCATAATATACCATGCTCTCTGTTCTGAGTAGCAGGGACAGAAGGTGAGCTGCTCTTTTGTATTCATTTTTGTACTCAAATGCTCGCAGTACTCCAAGAGTATGATTCAGCACCTAATGAAGTTAATAGGAACATTCCAATAGAGCCTGTATCGGGCCTTGAAACACTAGATATAGTCTATATAACTTTGAGCAATCTCCCATTTCTTGTTATTAATTTTAAGTTTGTTCTGTCCTGCATGTTAGGAAGGGATCTACGCTAATCCGACAAGTACTGAATGATCTGGTTTAAATTGCTGGATACCGCTGTAGTGTCTGGAAGGAAGACAAACCATGTCAGCTTTGTTATGCAATGGAATTAAAAGTCTGGGATTTAAGTGAAGTCCCAACACTTGTTGTGATTCTTCTAGGTTTACAAAGAAAATGACCCTATCGACTATCTGCAAGACGTGGAAGCAGTACAAGAGCCTTCCTTTCTCAGCTGTGCCTCTCTGAGCCGGGTCATTGAAGAGAAGGACTTTATTTAGATTATTGCAGGATGCTGCCTTGACCGTTTTTGTGCATGAGCTGGAATATGTTTTTTCAGCCAAATTTCATTTGAGCTGAAAGTCCTGCAACAAATAGAGACGGATAAAGCGATGGTATTTAGGGAATCGTACGTGACCTTGAACAGGCACAGTCTGCAAGCACCGTGAGAACAGCTCTGGTCATTCATCTAAAGTTCATATGGAGGCCTGAAGTCAAGTAGCATCAGGATTTTTCAGAGATCAATGGCTGGCTTGCCTGGAGAGTTAAGAGCCATTTGACCATAATAATCAGACCTCATATTGACTTTGTGATGGACAGGACTCTGTCACAGGAACATAAACATTCTGGGAGCTGATTCAAACAAATGAGCTCCACCGTGGCTCAGCAATGAGAAAATATACTTCACCTGTCAAAATATACCTTTGCACAATTTATGAGCTGAGAGCGTTCAGAACGATGGAAGATAAACTTGTTACGGGAGCAATGATCTGCCCTCTAAGAACCAAAGGACCTGGGCTTTGTCTGCACTGGCTCAGTTGAGTGGACCTTGAGCATGATCCATAGCTGGGTTGGAAGGGAACTGAGGAAAGGAGACGGACTCCTCCGACTGGCCTTGTGGGGCAGGGAGGGAAGGAAAGGAAGGGTTGTCCTTCAGCAGCAGGAGGTAGGGAAGACAAACACCCTTTGAGCACTATAACCTATGCTAGAGAGAAACGTTTGGCAAAGAGAGTCTGTCCCAAGAGACACATTCACTCCCTGTCCATCTGAGGGTTATCACTGAAGGCTTTGAATCAATGGAATGTCCTATGAGGTTTCATTACCCACAGCAAATTTCAGCTAGCCAGCTTTGAGCTTAGAGTGAAGACGTGAAGAAAACGCAAGTTTACGCAAAATTTCCAGTCCATCCCTAAACCAGCTGAAGTGACTGTCATGCAGAAGAGTGTTCTGGGCACTGTCTTCCAAATTTGTTTAGCCTTTCCAGAGCACCCTATTCTGTCCTCTCCCAAAATAATCGCTCATAACATGGAAAATACTCATTAATTCTCCCTGTCATGTAGCTGTCTGTGTACTCTGGACGCAACAGTCTGCTTGGTGCCAATGTCC
The DNA here is from genome assembly GCA_017310255.1 of Butorides virescens. NCBI lineage: Eukaryota > Metazoa > Chordata > Aves > Pelecaniformes > Ardeidae > Butorides > Butorides virescens. The sequence goes on from JADKXX010005065.1 coordinate 41,339, forward strand.
TGGTGGGGGAAGGATGTCACTGTCTTTAGGGAACACTTAGAATCATAATGCATCATGCTGAATATTTCTTCTTCAGTTGGAATTGAAAGACCAGGCTGCCTTTGCTATACTTTTATAAGATGCTGTTTTCTATTTCTTACAGGAAAGTTCACTGTCAGTAACAGGAGGTGGCAATTGGCTTTTTTCTGTGGGGCATTCCTTAGGAACTTTAATAAGTATTTAATTGTGTGAATGCAAAAGCCGAGGCCCAGCTCCACAAAGGAAGTTTGCCATTGCGAGGGATCAAGAATGCTCCTTCACCTCCTGTGCTGGAGGAAATGTTCAGCTCTATCTTCTCAATGTTCAATTCCATCTACTCAGGGCTATCTCAGGGACACCGTAAACTTATGGGAAAGAAATCATGCATCTGCTTGGAGAAATGATGTAATCTGGATCCCAGGAAACTTGGGCTAAGTCAATGTGTTAGTTGCAACACTTGCTTGTGGAGGCAACAGAAATCCCTTTAAAGGCAGAATTTTTGGAGCAGAAGCAAAGTAGAAATTCTTCAGGAAGGAAAATCAAGGAAAAAGTCCTTTATTTCAGCAGTGTTCTGTCATACTACAGATGCACCTGAGGAGGAATTGGTATTTAAAGCACATTTTTGTATTGCCAATAAAGAATTTCCACCTTGGGAAGAAGCCTAACCATCTGCCTCCCCAGTACACAACAAGAAAACAGAAGACGAATAGGTTTAGTGTGTAAGTTCTGGAAGACAGATTGTCAATAGCCATTGATGCATCCAAAATGAGAGGTTCAAATGGGAGCTGGTAATGGATTTAGTACATACTTAAAAGGTTTCTTCTGTGGCCCGTTGATGTTCCAGGAGAGAATTGTTCATTTTCGCATGTTAGATGGCTAAAACGGCTCTTGCTCCACTCTTCCATTAGCCATAAACATATTCAACGTGACTAATTTCATTAGGCTTTTCTCAAAAATACCTCACCCATCACAAGAGTCTCTGTGATCAAGGTAGTTAAATGTCTCAATTCAGACTGTTAACCTCAAGTCTTTTTAAGGTGACTTGGATTCTTTACAATGAGCGTCTCCAAAAAGTAACTATTATTCTATTTTCATACCGTGGATGTAGAAGGGCAAGGTGGACTAATGGACTGAACACAGAGTTACAATAACCGGTGAATTTTCAAGGCCAGTTTGCATGCTGCTTTTTTCTTGGCCCATGCGTTTTCACTCGGGTGTTTGCTCTGCAGGAGTGCAGTACAGCATTGTGGGTTTTGGAGAAACTATGGAGCTATTTTGCAGCATAACCTATGGAATCCATCTGTGAGTGATTTTTGGCTTGTAGCCTCATTGTCCTCAGCAGCTGTGAATTATTACCATTTTTATTGTGCTTGCAGGGTCAGTACTCTTTGTGCTGGTGTCTACCTTCTTGTTAAGAAAAAAACAAAGCTTCCTACATCTCACCAGCTATATTTTCCCTTCCTGATGCCGTATTGCTTCATTCTCTTTTGACTTATAGTGAACATCCCTTCCTTTGTCTTATTCTCCCCATTTGCTGCTCTTCCTGTTCCAGTGCTTGATTACCAGGGACTAAATTTGTGAAGTATATTTAAATGCTTAACCCTTTTTTAAGCACCTGACTGACTTTTTTTTTTTTTTCCCTACTGTGATTAGGATATAGGCCTCAGTGATTAATCTGTCTTCTTGAATAATGACAAAAACGTTGCATCAGCATGAGAGGATCTAACCTTTGAAAAATTCCCTCAGGAGCATCTGTTTCTGCTGGGGATTTCGCTGCCAGTCAGAGCAGTTAATAAAAAAGGGAAAGCCAATAACACTGCCAGAAGTTTTTGCCATATAAAAGTCAGAGAATCAGTTAGAGGCTGTCAAATGTAATGTATGACATTATTAATATGAAGAATTTCAGAGCAAAACGGGGCTTACTGTCCCAGCGACTGGGCCATGTGGAAGTGGCTGAGGAAATGGGGAGTCTTCAAGTGGAACATCCAGAGGAGAGCACTTGGGCAGACTTTGCAAAGTCATTAATCTTAGCATTTCAGGTGGATGAGAAAGTGGAAGATAGCAGAGGAGCTATTCCAGCTGTAGCGTTGAGCGTCCCTGGGGTGTGTTTCAGCCTTTGGTCTCTGAGCTTTTCAAGATGTGGAAGCCTTTCCTTTCTGGTGGGCAGCCTGGGCTGTGGATGCCTGGACAATGCTGAGGAATGGGGTAGGAGCCCACCCGACTGCCCAGCAAGTCCTCTTGGCTGGTCGCAGTGCTGAGGCACCAGCACCACGAAAAGCAATCTTCTCAGACTTGCCCCAGTGCTTTTTCTCCTCTTTTTTTAAATGTCACCCTCTGAGAACATTGGTTCAAACCACGCAGGAATTCGCAGCGCCTGGGAAGAATTAATTATGCAGTCATCATGTTTTCATAAAACCATAGACTGTTTATTTGTTTAAATATTTGTCTCGTTTGTTTCATGTAAATGATCACAACTCTGATTATCTGAACACGCTATGTAAATTCAACTCGCATCTAGTGGGACGATGCGCTAGTACAGCTGGTTGGAAACCAGGCAGCTTGGAGAAATATTCATAAGGCACCCTGAGCCTGCAAATGGCTTGGTAACCCAGGGAAGCTTTTTTAGCAGCTTCTGTTGCGTGCACAATTTGTTTGACAAATCCCATCTTCCTTATTGTGTGTGACTTCTCTGCAAAAAAAAAGTTGCTGCTTTTAAGCATTAGTTAGTTTTAAATAATTCCTCAAAGCTGCATAGACTTTTTCATGGATGTTCCATTACAGGGTATTTCTTGGAGCTCAGAAGGGACACGTTGGGCTCCCAGTAAACCCCCATTCCTCAGCTGAGCATAACCCTTGGGAACAAACTTCTGCGTGTATTTGGCTTCAGAAATTTCTTTGCATGAATGTTCCCGAGTTTCTCGGGCAGGTCTGCAGGGGTACCTGGTACCCTGGGCACCCCAGGCATCCCGTGGCCCTGGAACCATCACCCTGGCCAGACTGCTGCTCTGTGGCCGGGTGGGGAGTTTCTGCACGGAGCCATGCGACCTCGCAGGGAATGAGGGCAGTTGAGGAAAAGTGCAAAACTTGGAAACATTTTTTGCTTATGTCAGCTTGGCACCAGGTTTGAGTAATCATTTTAAAGCAAAATTGATTCTCGTCCTGCTGTGTTAGTGGTTTGTTTTTATTTTTATTTTTATTTAACTTAATTTTCTTACATTAAGGGCAGCTAAAACGCTTAGAAAAAAAGGCTGGTTCAGGTAACGTTTGCTGCGTTGTTGGGACTTTTGCAAGGAGCAGCATTGCTGCACCACTGCAGAGGAGGGAAAGGTAACAAAGACCCCAACGACCTAAGTCTCCATTCCTTATTACCTCTAATAGCTGGTTTGGTCAACAATACCAGCAGGATTTAGCTTATAGGTGGCCATCGCTTCTTTTGGCGGACCGGATTTTATTCTACAATTGTCCCATTGCCCCAGCAGCGTTTACTGGTGAAGTCCGACTTTATTCTTCCTTGCTATGGGTAGGCAGGAAGGTCTGTGACAAAATATCAGCTGGAAAAGCTCTTTGGTACTAAGGCAAGGATTCGTCCCATGGACACTGCTCTCCTCTCCTTGGCAGGTCTCCTGCTCTTCTTCTCCTCACCTGTGTATCTTTGACCACTCTCTAGGACTGAGCTATGGAATAAGGGAAGATTTATCTTTCCAAGCCAGGGAATAGTTACTTTAATATTTAGCATTTTACATAGATAATCTGTCAGCAACGGAACGGTACTGCTATGGGCTGCATGTGTGTCAGGCCGTTTTCCTTAACCCTCTCATTGCAAGGGGTCTTCTGTAACATAAACAGGAAAGCTCCCTTCTCCTGTCGGAAGGTTTCCCAGCTCTCTAACTGATGAAGTTTTTTTCCTCATTACCCATCATGAGCTCCTGCCTGAACTGCAAAGTGATCTTGAAACGTCTCAGCGACTCTCAGGGAGCATGCCCTTCTATCAGGGGAAATCACAGAGTATTTACCTGCTCAGATACTTTCCCTCATAATATAATTGCGGATCTTTTTCAACAAGGATTTAAATTACTTGTGGACACAGCAGGGAAGGGCTACTCTACCTCTCATCCTGGTGGTACTCGGTGGCATCCGGGACCGCTGTGTTCCTCAAGAGTCTAAACTTTCAGGCAGTGTGACTTTACAGCTCTCTGCACTAATAATATTTGTCTTATAACGCTGTATTGAAAAAGGTAAGGGTGAAACGTCGTGCATCTGGGAAAGGTTGTACGTGGAAGATTGGTTCTGCTATGCAGCCAGACTACCTCCTGTTCTTCATGGTGTAAGGACATATAACTAAAATTCAAAGTGGCATATTGCGTTAGATATCCTGGAGATAAAAGCTGCACAGTGCGGGGTTTTTTTTGTGATGTCTTTATTTCAGTAGCATTAGAGCATCAAAATATTACTGCTTGCTGATAATCCGATAGAAAATATCCAACTTGCCTTGAGTGAGAAAATATTCAGTGCATAAAAATGTTCCTATTTTCAGTAAACCCTGCCAGCGATGGAGATACTGATTTGGTTACTTTAAATTTGCCTTGCACCTTTTGATTACAGAAAGGTTTTGACAGAAGACCTGCAAGGACTAATGCAAGACCTGCTCATGGTATTTTTAATTAAAAACAGGTGGTACCAAGGCACTACAATTCAAAGTGTGCTGCACCATATAATACCTGTATTATCTTCTCCAGTGAAAACATAGGATGAGTATGATCCGTATTTTGGATATTCTGATTCCAGGGAAAAACTGAAAACCTAATTATTGATAGCATTTTAAAAAATGTTTAATTTTTTTCACCTTGCCCAGTCTAAAATTGCATTTTTTGTTTCAGTTTCTGCTGCCTTGTGTTGTGTTTTGCACATTGTCTGTTGGTCTCGGCTCCATCCAAAGGGCGACCGCTCTCCACATGAGATGATTCTCACGGCGTTGAGTCCAGGCTCTCCAAGATCTCCGTCTCCAGCAGTGGCTCCGGTGCAGGACTGAACTCACCTGCCTGGTTTGGTGTCAAAATTATTAGGATGATGTACGAACACATTGGGTCAGCTCAGAGCTGCGTGGTAGTGCTGGTAGGGGAGAAACGAGACTGCACCAGGATCTCAGTGCCGTGAAGAGAACCACAGCTACATATTTTCTGAGAAAAAGGGATTATCTGGAGCCCATGGGCAGGCGTCAGGTTAAAATATGTGTGTTTTCCCAGCTCATGGGCTGCAACATGTGGCTAAAGAGCTGTGGAGATCCCTGTCTGGAAGCTGTGTCCCCCCGCCGTGACTACTCTGGAGGGTTTCTAATGAAACTTTTGCCCAGTAACGACCAAGCAGCAATGGTACGTCCAGCCACCGCATGAATCCCAAACGGAGTCTTGTCCGATCGCATTTTCCTGCGGTGATAGGCAGTGTGAGACGTCGGACTGTACGCATCCGCCCTGTGACTGGTAAGAACTGTGTTTAAAAAAGGGGGGTTTAAGAAAGGGATTGTTTGAACATTAAGTAAATATTGGAGACGTGGCTGGAGCCATGTCTGAAAATATCTATGGTATATCTTTATGTACATAGAGGATAATGCTCAGAAAGAACAGGGACGCTTTTTTTCTTTTTTAATTGTTATTCTCAGGGTATTCTGGAAATCAGGACCAAGAAGCCCAACATGGAGCAATTAAGGCTTTTGCTCCTGATTGCGCTCTACAGTAAGGAGTGGAGGGAAGGTTTTTTCACTCCGAAGGTAAAATAGTCCATCGGGGTGAACCTGCCCTCTGAGCACAGCGCTGAGGTCTGGATCCGTGCTGTTGTAGTCACAGCGCTGCCCGTGGCTGTAACCAGTCGTGAGCATCCTCCGTGTGCCAGAAGAAGAGACAAAAGGCAGGATTTTTTCAAATCCTCGCAATATATCTGTAAGCGTGAACGACACTGCCTTTATCTCGCTGGGTGTTAAAAGCGCTACCTTTTCTGTATCTTTTGGTTTTCAGCTGTGTCTCTTCATTTCACCAGAGAAATATTCCCAAGACCCAGTTATGCAGAGACAAACCCTCTGTTTCCGAGGTGTGCATGAGTCTTGGAGGTGCTGGGAGTCTTCTCTTCCCCTGTAATATGCAGCCTCTCCTTTTCTCTGAAGAGGTGCCTATTTTAAAATCTGAATTAGATATGCCATGCAGGCAATGAGCAGACGAGAGAATAGACTGGAAGCTCCTTGCTTCAAATTTTGGGAAGGAGAAGAAATCACAGCTGTAATTTAAAAAAAAAAAAAAAAAAGAAATTACATCTGTAATATAACCCATAATTAACACCCAGTGTTATTCGGGGAAGGGGAGCGATGCTGGGGCTGACACGAGTGGGCAGGGGACTGGGGTGGGCAATCACGACCACGGGCAGATGCCATGCACAGGCTTGGTTATAAACTGGCCCGGTGGCCACCCCCCCGATGACAAAATGGCAGGATTAAAAGAGGGAGCAGACTTAACACCAGATCAAAATATCAGGCAGAAAATTAATCAAGGAAGGAAACTATCTGGATTGATTATACTGAGCATAAATTCCACCTGGCTGGCATTACCGAAACCAGATGAGGAGCTGGGTATGACTGGAATGTGAAAGTCTCTTTTTTTATGATTTATTTAGCAAGTTCTGAGTGGGCCCAAGGGGAGGGGGAGTGACACCGTCAAAGATGTCATTGTATGTTGGAGTTAGTGACAGCTCAGAAGCAAGTCACCTTCTGGGATTAGGGGTTAAAATACGAGCAGATGAAGTACAGCATCGGGTACTCATTACAGCTGTACCGACCCCCTCAGAACAACCGTACGCACTCAGCCCCCCAGCCTCCCGCAGCACAACCTCAACCCACGCTGACGGTCACATACAGGGCTGTAAAAGCGGAGAGTCTGCTCATTTCGTAAGCACTGAACCCCAAGAAAACGACAGGGTTGGGTGTCATTTCAACAGACCTGGAGAACTGGATCACCAAACTGATATTTAGCGCTGGCTGAACGCTCATAACTGTGGTTTTGCCATTTCGAAGCCGGGTTTTGGGTATCGTACAAGTACCAAACCAGCAGCGTACACTTGTGCACGTGCATCTTCCGAGCATGCAGACATGCAAGCACACGCGTGTGCAAGCACACGGGCACTGACACACGCACGCGCTCACGCACAGAGTGCATCGGCAGCGTCCAGAAGCTGGAAACTACTGAACCAAATCAATGAGAAGGAATTGAATCATAGAATCATATCATAGAATGTTTTGGGTTGGAAGGGACCACTAGAGGTCATCGAGTCCAACGCCATTGAAACAGTTCCGATTACCATTCGCGTGCCTTTGATTTCAAACCCATTAGTGGACACCAGGGAAGTAACAATTAGGTGTTAAAGGGGCTGAAGGCCAGGTTAATTTAAGAAGAAACAGGTTGATTTTCCAGCAGAAGATATCAACAGAATCTCATTTAATTCAATTCAGACATTTCATTTTATTAGAGGTATATTTGCTATGGTACGTATCTTCGATTATCTCTATAAAAGTGACGTGAGGGGCATTTTGCTGTTAACTCTGTACAGGAAGATGAATTGAAAACACAATGCAGGAATGGCCTCTTGGAATTTATAATTCTGAAATGTTAGCTTTACAGATTGCAGGAAGCCTAGCAATTCACGTGGCTCCAAGGGATGCCCACAATTACACCTGATGGAGGCAAACACTTGGGAAAGCTTTCAAGCCATGTGGTTTGATTTTAAGCTAAATATCAGGAGATTGAGGGGGGATCATACAGGGCAATACTGGGTCTGTGTGTCCTCCCATGAGACCTGGGACTGGACATTTTCAGATGCTGTATAAAAAAAGAGCAGTCTCAGATCTGATACGATATGAACATTTCTTGGTGCTATGGCTGGTGGCAGTGGGTGTGCAACTTCTGCTGGAAGCAGGAGTGAAATGGTGGTTGTTTCACAGGATAGGGAAACACTTAGCAAAGGATGCAAAATTGTGTTTTCTGTGATGCTGGAGTTGAGCCCCAGCCTTGGAGCACATTGCCAACACCCAGGACGGAGCAAACTGGTCTGCTCTGATATACTGTGGGGTCTTGGACAGGGTCTGAGCTTTGACGCTGGTTGCTGGAAGGTGTTGCAGGTTCTGGTGGTACCACCTGGCCGTGGTTTGTCTGGTGGCACTGTGCAAAGCAAATAGGAAAGAGAAAGTGGTTGGTTCGTTTGACTGCAGCCGGTGTCAGCTCTGGGTTATTTCTGCACAGCCAGAACCAGATCCAGAGGGGAAAAGATGCTGCAGGGCCAACAGCAAAGGATGGTGCAGGATGGTGCTGAGCCTTACAGGTTTCTACAGGTTTTGGGGTTTTTTTGCTTCCCAAGAACAATACCTTCATCTCCTGGAACACATTTCTGTTTGAGGGGTTGCAGCAAGCGGCGTGTCTGGCAGTCACCGCCCTGGCAGCGTTACCGTCGGGTTATTGTTTCGGCCTGAATGGGTTTGTGTTGACTCTGCTCGCCGGCTTAATTGAATTTCTTATCATGTTTGTATCTGCTGCCAGTAGTCGGATGAAGATCACTTATTCCTCCAAGTGGGATATTGTGTGAGAAACCTGAAGGCAGCAGCCACAGGCTGAGGAAGTGCAATGGGAAGGATGGAAAAGGAAGAGGCTGAAGATGAGGACAAACCCAGGAGCATCGCGAGCCTTCTGGTAAAGTGTTCCTGGTAATATCAGTTTGCTGGCAGTGAGTCTGTAAAAGCGGCGTGGCCAGAGCCGGTCAGGAGTGAGGTTCCTGGCTGCGTTGCCCCTTCACCAGGGCTGGGTAAAACTTGGTTTCTCAGCATCTTTTCTGACTCTGGCAGCTCTTGTGTCCAAGAAAAGTGTCCTAAGAGTGCTCCTTCCCTCCCACTGCTGTAAGCTGGCGTCCTCTTGACTAAAGATTTCCAGCAGGCAGATCCCACTGCAACTCTGCAGGGAAGGAGCCTGCGGGGTGAGCAGGAGGTGCAGGATCAGATCTTGCCCGAATCAGGCAGTGCAAGGGATTGAAACTGGCTCTTCCCCTTCCAGAAGAAAGGCCGAGGGGATCAGTGATTTCAAGGGTAGTTTCATGCCAGAAAAAAATTAAGAGTTGCCAAATAGGAATGAAACCAAAGTTGATGAGGTCAACATTTGTTGCAAAATATTTTTATATATAGAAGTTATCTATATAAACTTCATATCTAAAAAGTATATAGAGATATCTATATAAAGCATATGTATACACATAAATATATATATGTGTGTGTGTGTGTATATATGTGTATATATATATATATATAAAAAACCATTCGGTGGTGGTGTGGCTTTCTGACCAGTCCCACTCCCCCAGTTTCCCCCAGTCCAGGAGCAAGCTGGGGGCTGCTGCAGCCCTGGCGTTCAGCTCAGCCCTCCTTGCCACTCAGCCCTCCCAGGGCTCAGCGGTGGGAAATGTTCTCGTTCCCTAAAAATTGCATTTTCATGTGACATTTATTTCAGTTGTTTGTTCTTGTTGTCCTTATTTTCATTAATGAGAATACGCATACGGGCCCATGCACAATTACTTACCGTGCTGAATCAAATGTGAAATGGTAACTTGGAAAGATAAAAGGCTTTCTAATGCGTTATCAGTTTCTCGAGCTAGCTATTCCTGTTTCTATCTTGAGCTTTACATATTTGCATTAAGATCCAGATTGCAAGTAACTGGTCTCGGAATAGCATATGAAACAGGAATTTTAAATGGAAATGTGGAATGGAAAATGTGGCATTCTGGAGCTGGGCTTATCTGAGTGTGCAGCAAAGATGCGGCAGTCTGCTAAAGCAGCTCCTACCGCTCAAAAGGACATTCAGCGGGGCAACACGACTGCTTTTTCCCTGACTTGAAAATGCAGGCTGCCTCCCTGCCATCTTTCTTTCATAATGCGTTTTAATCAAGTCACAGGATGGAGAATTTGCAGTCAATCCAAGCCAGGAGTCTATCATCTCATCCAGAATTACTTTATAAATAGAAACGATTTAATACTTTTGTATAAATTTACGTGGACTATGAGGTTTGGGTTTAATATGAAATGTGTCTTCTGTGCATCTGGATGGAAAGTGCATAAATGAAAGCCACGGGAATGATTCAATTTGTGTTTTCCTGGTCGTGCGGGGTGTGTTAGCCCCGTTGATTGCTCTTCGCAGGCAAGCCAATTAACGAAGCGCTTGCTTTCACATTCTCCATAGCAGAATCACATTAGTTAAAACACGCAAGTGGTGGCATATCGTATGTAATGAGGAAATAATTAAAGAACCAGCCATTCTGATTGAAATATGTCACCGGGAGAGAGGAGCCAAAGCTGTAGCGGTCTCTGCCCTTCATTTCCATTACTGGCTCTGCTCAGGAAGGGGTGAGCGCTGGCATTTCTGGGTGTCAAGCAGGTCCCCAAACCCAGTACATCAGGGCTAGTGGTGTGACATCTCATCACCACGAAGTACTGACACCATCACGGAGCACAGGCGAGATGGGAACTGACGCTGAGCGTGATAAACTCATCCAAATGGCAATGCGAAGATGGGGCTTTGCTTGCAGCAAATGCTGCTGCTGCAGGATGTGTCCATTGGCTCAGGAGCCCCTTACACCGACCGAGAGAGGATGCCCTGAGGGACAGGACTGCACCAAGCTGCTGAGCTCCCTGGCTTGAGTTTGCCATCGTAAAGATTTTAATTTTGCCTGTGTGACGTGGGTGTTTATGAACAAGCTGTGAGGTTTTGTGCGTGTCCCTCCAGTCCCTCCTGTACGTCTTGGGGACTTTTTCCTGCAGCTCTGCCAGGGATGATCGGTTGCTCCTATATATCAGCACTTCTGATGGATGCAGACATGTGAAAACTGGACTTGATATAAAGTGCCTCCGCCCGGGAGCCGGGCAGCGAGAGCAGCGGTACCTGCTGTCGCACAACATCTTCCGCTGCAGCCTCTCGGAGTAATAGAAATTTATGATGGCTGTGGAAAGCATAAAACATAACTGATGAGTTAAAGGTCAAAAATAGGGCTGGGGATAAAGGACGGAAAAATCATGGTAAATAAAAGGACTGCTGACAGCGATGAGAAATGAATAATTTCATAGAGCAGCTATTGCTTAAAGCTCTTGTAAAGGACTTGGCGATTTACTGACTTCATGCTAATTCAAAGTTGCCATCCCAAGCCCTGGCAACTGCTGATAAGGGTAAGATTAGCTCCACTCGCTTCTACCTGAATGCCTTCAAAAGAGACTCCATCTGGATCCCGGCTGGGGCGACTGCCGTCCCCGGCCTCAATGGCAGCGCGGTGCCGGGGGTCAGCGCTTCGGTTGGACAGCGTGGTCCTGGCTGAGCAGGGCTGGGGTGCAGGGGAGCACAGCCTTCCCCCGCAGCTGGGCGAGAGTTTCACTCATGGCATTTTCAGAAAACCAACTTACAGACAGTAGTGACAAACCAGCCTGTTCTACTTCCACCCACTAAGTATTTTCCTTCTTTAAAAGAGCTGCTAATTGCTGCCGTGATTCGTTCATGCCCTAGACTTTTGCAAGCAAACAGTACATCTAAGAGCATTAGGTGTGAGTTTGCTTTGGCAGATGTTTGCAGTCATGCATTTCCTATGAAATGCCAGCAAACCCAAGTTAGTCACACTGCATTTTCTGCAGGTCCCTTGGTTAGTTCTTCCCTGGGTGAAGTTGCCTGGCTGGGAACTTTTGTGCTGGGGTTGGTAGTGCATTTCTGTGGAGGAAATGACCAATGTGTCATTACAAACAGCTCCGTGTGATCATGGAAGAGAATATCTCTAGGTTTTATTTAACTGATTTGCTTATTATATTTTGGAAAGTTTGCCACTAAAGAGATATCGTTAGGATACGCTATTTTTTATAGATAGAGAGGTGAACTTGTCATACAGACATACATATGTGTCTATATATACACACATATATGGCATTTTTTTGATGGTAGTACATAATATATTTTTTTTTTCTATTGCACATTTTTTAACAGCTCAGATTACTGCTTGCATTAAGGACTTCATTCTGCACCTGGGTTTACACTGTGCATCACTACATACTTTAGTACATCAGGTGTTGTGCTTGCAAAGGCAGAGGCTATCAGAACATTCTCAAGTTAAACATGCAGGAAGCCTGGTCTGAAAAGGCAGGGCTGTGTGCAGAGCTGCCTTTTCCCCTTCTTTTTGTGTATACATCCGTATTTGTATAACACAATTAAAGAATGAAAAATACCATAGGACGTAGGCAAAGCTGTATTTTTCTTTAAAGCAAATACAGTAAGAAAAAAAAAAAAACTATATTCAGACTAAAAGGAAAGTGAGAAGGAACATTTCATCTGAAACACCATGGAAGTCTGAGGAAGTTTTTTTGAGGTTATGTCACCCTCTCCACATTTAATCAAGGGTTTATGAAATGGAGCAGGACTGGGGGCAGAGCTTTTGTTTCACATCTTCTTCTTGGCTCTCTTCATCTTTGTCCATGCTTCAGCAACCTATTTTTTATTTAGTTTTCCCAGAGCAATCAAAGACAGAATACGGATTAGAGCCCTGAGAGCAACTTTAAATGCAGCTGAAACCTGCACTTGGGTAACTGCACCGAGAGTGTCCTAATTGAGGTGATTACTTGAAATTTAACAAGATGTCTGTGAAAAATATACCACTAGAGATGATGAATCAATATCACCCCTGGTTATTTTTAATTTAGGTTGTTGGCCTTTAAGGAGGACTTTGCTACCTGAAGCTGGAAGTTAGAAGGTTGTGCCAGACTGAGAAGGTGTGATTTTGAATGGTGTTATTATACAGAAAAGTTTTAAAAACTTCTCTAAGGTACACTCATGTTCCTTCTTCTAACCAAAAATCTATAGTCAAGGCTAGACCCTTTCCTTAGCAGACTGATCTACATTTACCTCCATTTGCCTCGTTAAGGGTTGTTAAGGGTTCTGCAATGCTAATGGAATTGTAGATACATTCAGAGGTAGCATTAATTCCCTGCCTAGTTAAAATCCCCCTGATAAACCAGAGGCGCACCTCTCCGTAGCGTCGTGCAGTCCTGGCTTTGGTTCTTCATCGCTGAGACGCTGTGGTGGGCTCTCCGGAGTCGGCACAAACTGCCTGCACCCAGGGTTGATACTAAATTTTCTTGTTTATAAAATTAGTATTGCAAGTTCCTAACCTTTGGGTTTTTAAGTCACTTCTGTTTATTACGCTCATAACCGTCAGAGCAACTCCATTTGCATTTCGGCCTAGGACTAAAATCTATGCATTTATTTTCATTAAGAGGGTATTGTTCTTGTCCGAAACAATGCGGCAAAACATCACAATTACTCCAAGTGATCATTGTGAGTGTAGCCAATAATTAGTGACTGATTTGGGGAAAAAAAAAAAAAAAAATTCCACTTGGGAAGCATGATAATTACCCACATATTTCTTTGGGTCAGGCAGCCATGTTACATCAAATGCTAGATTTATTATGCCATTTAAATAATTTTGAAATAATTAAGAATTGTGTTGTGCATCTGACTGAGCAGATCCGAAGTACAAAATCATACATCTAAATTATGAACTGCATGGAGCATTGCCAGCAAATATGAGAAGTGAAATACTTTCCTCACTTCTGAGGCAAGAAAGAGCGCGTATGTGTGTTCTACATCACCATATTTCAAAACAATCACCATTTTGTTTCCATTTGTTTTCCTGTGTCTGAAAATGGGCTAAAAATAATTTTAAAAAAAGCTAAAATATTGGTCCAAACAGTATTGGGAAAATTTCAGTCTCCCTGCAGCGTTGGCTGGCTGCACCCCTAGGTACGCTCAGAGGTAATAACTGTGCCAGACAGGGCCTTGACTGAGTGCAGCATTGCATGAGGTTTAGTTTATTAATATCAATATAGATAACTTGCTATTAATATCAAAGCAAGGCTGGGCACCTACTGAGTGAGAGCTACTGAATGTGGTTAGGCTCATGCAGGTATCACGTTGTACCAGAGAGCATCCAGTCACCCTCGTGTCACCTCCACGAGCACTAATTCTTAGGAATAAAGTGCTATGTGGTTTTTATTTCTTTATTTCCAAGCGAAGAGCAAAAGACGCCTGTGTTAAACTAAACAAGACAACATTTTGGCAAAAAAAATGTTATTTCTAGACACTCCAAACCGATCTGTTGGCTCGCTTGCTTTAATTTGACATCAGTATAATGACATTAATTTGGAATCTGTCCCATATTTTCTTCTGTACTTTCCCCTTCCTCCTCAACAGACAGTGAATCATCAGAAGATGTTTCTATAAAATATGTATTTTTTTCTGGGTTAAGTCCAATGAGCTGGAAGCAGTGATTTTCCTTCTGCATTGCCTTCAGCGGAATTGGTATCAGTAATGTTTGCAGCAGAGAGAATGTATAGGGCTTAGGATGTTTTATTATTTAATTGCTGTTTAATGATGGTTAAAATAATTGCAATGGAAGAATTAGGGATTTGCAAGTAGAAATATTACTTCTGGAATAAAAGAAATCTTGAGAGGAATGTGGTTACTTAAAACCTGGTAATTTTGCACAGAGTTTGGTAATTTCTCTAAGGACTGAAAATTATTAAAATTACTGCTTGTAACGTGAGTGTGTTGACAACTATCATCAGTTGTGCTCCAGTGCACACCGCGGCTTCTTCCTTCCTTCGGTGCACACGCAGATTTAACACTGAAGATATTTCCAGGGAGCAGGGGGAAAGGAGGCTCCAGCAGCCCCGAGGGCTCGGTTGTCATGATGCGTAGTATCGTTGTCTTTTTTTTTTTTTTTTCCCTTTAAATGCAAATCTTAATCATTTCATAGCATGCCTTGATAATGACAGGAGACTCAAATGGTGGTTTAAGAGCTGCAACGATTTACAAAGGAGGATGCTGAGACCCGGGCTGACCTGCGGGAGGAACAGGGATGGCAGTGTGATTTATTGTTAATTATTGGCATGGTTTTAAACTGAAGCAGGGTAGGTTTAGACTGGATATAAAGAAGAAATTCTTTACAGTGAGGGTGGTGAAACACTGGAAGCGGTTGCCCAGAGAGGTGGTGGAGGCCCCATCCCTGGGGACATTCCAGGCCAGGTTGGACGGGGCTGTGAGCAACCTGATGTGGTTCAAGGTGTCCCTGCTCCTGCAGGGGGGTTGGGCTGGGTGACCTCTAGGGGTCCCTTCCCACCCAAACCATTCTATGATTCTCTGATTTATTGGCATGGTCCCTTTCCCTCAGACCAGGCATGCTGCCACCCCCAGGGGATGGATCCCTGCTCCGAACACCTTGCAGAACTGGGAACAGGCTGGTGTGCTGATTTTCCCAGCTATGTTGCTGGAGGGATCCTGAGGTTTGTGCTCATTCACTGGTCTGAAGGCCAAATCTCTTCCCTCCTCTGTTGTTGGCTGTAACTGGGCTTCCAGCATGGCATCAAGCACTGAAATCCCATATGGGGAAGTTTTTGCAGCCTCTTGTTGCAGTTTGGGGATCTGTGCTGTGAGGACTACCTGAACAAAGAGAATAATGTTATCTATTCCAGCAAGGTCAGTGGTACCGTGCGGAGTGTATAGTCTTTGTAATGGGTATTGTATTTAGCAGCAACATTAAACATCCCTTTGCACTAGGCTTGGACTAAACAGTGCACTTCAGAAAAGCAAGAAGTTGTTCTTTTTCTTGGTGAAGTTCAGCTGTATTAGGATGGCTGGCTTCTATTTGTTTTTCACGCTGCTTACCCTTATCAGATGCTCAAAAAAGGATCCCTGTACTTCTGGGATATAACATGATGTGGGTGCACAGAGCAGCCTGTCCTGGATAAGTAATGCAAACCTCTGCCCCGGGATCCCTGTTCCCTTGGGCAGAGAAAGCTTATTCCCCAAATAACAAAAATATTTAATGGCCAAGTCAATGGAGCAAAGTGCGGAGACGGGGCCACTTTCCCCAGCGTTGCAAACGAGCATCAGCTCTTCTGGAGTTGTTGTGTCAGGGGCTCTTAGGAATGAAGAATAAAGCGTTACAGGATGGAGCTGTAACGAGGCACGCGTGATGGCTTTCGAAACCACTTTCATCCATCTGCAGGCTTCAAGGCATCATTTCTATCGGCAGGCAGACCTGTTTAACAGCGAGCCTGTCCCCAAACATCACGCAAGCAGTTTCCATTTCTGTAAGGTTCAGTAACCACCATAATCCCCATCAACTGCCAACATCAAATATCAATATCAGGGCAGAAATGGAAGGTAGGGTTTGTTCCAAGTGTTTTGGACGGCGATGGATGCCTCCGTCATCGGTCTGTCACCCTGAAACATCACATGGCACATGGGACTCGAGGGGGTGCCCATCCCGATGGGGCGAGCAGCTTGTGAACGTGCCCGGCGGTCCCTCCGGGTGGTGGGTAGTGCCATCATACACCCTCCCAATAAGCGATTTGGGAAAGAATAACTACATAAATCGAATCCAGCTGTGCATGTGCTGGTTGCTAGGCCAAGCAGAGGGCTAAGCCTCTGCAGGGGATAAATCTGCTGCATCGGGCCATGCTGGTGCTACCTGCAATTATATAAAATAGGAGAGAAAAATGGGCTTTCTTTACGTTGGGCTAAAAAGCACATTCCTGGCTGATCTGTCTGTGTTCTTAGTCCAGGCTTTCCCAGAGACCTGTTGGCATCCAGTCCCGTACTCTCCAGGACGCCTGGTGTGAAAATGCCTCCAGCCCAGTGAAGTCTTCGACATTAAAGCTTTTAATGCTCAGGAGGACAGAGGTAATTCTTTGCTCAAATTTTGATTTCTAAAAAACCCAAGGGGCATGGTGTGCTTAGTCACATAGGAAACCAACCAGGCGAAACGATTTTTTTTTTTTTTTTTTTTTAAAGTCTGTATAATGTATATCTATTCATGGATTTTAAAACATAGTGGGGTTTTTTTGGTTGGTTTGTGGGCCTGGTGGGAGGACAGCATCTCCCTTGGGAAGCTGCAGATGCCTCCGGAGCAGCAGCCGAGGGGTAACAGCTACCGAGGGCCTCTGGGTCTGGGCTGAGCAGCCCCCGCAGCCCCCAGTTCTGGAGCCCCTGCAGGACTTTGCTTCGCGATATCTGAGCCCTCTAGTTCTGCTTTCCCTGCCTGCGTGGCAGAGGCACAGCTTTTCTGCAGGGCATCAGATCTGTTTGTACACGAAACCGAAACGATTCTATGATAGGAACACTGGGCAGCAGTTGCTCTGTAGCGCACAGACCTTCTTACCGCTGTCTTATTTCAGGTTTTCCTTTTATTCTTGAGTGGAGCAGGTTTATTGCTTGCAGATAACACCTGGGTTCGAGTCACAAAATGTCAGCATGTAGCAAAACGCGTAATATTTGCTGAGGAGGTGATGGGAGGGGGCTGGGTTGGCCAAAGCCATGGGAGCAGCAGGTCGCTTGCGGCTGTTGTACCCACCCTGCCTTCTCGGGCAACAAAATCAAAGCTGTTCTCTGAATACAAGCAAGAATACGGGCAGAGGGAAGGTGTGATGAGATGCAAACCCAACCCAACACCCCATGAGCCAGCTTGCACGTGTGCCTCCCTGAAATGACTCCCCTGCACTCCCCAGGTCTATCTGGGGGAATGGCACAGCAGCATCTTGCTCCAAATTTCAGTATTTTAAGGTTTTTTCCCCAGTTTCTGTCAATTCCAGTTTCCTGCCACTGCCTCTCCAGAGTTTTTGCTGACAGGACAGAACTGCTGGTAGCAAACACATTATTCATTGTGATTGAGTGCCTAGTAATTACTTCATATATTTTTTCAATTCTCAAATTAAAACCATTTACTAGTAGGAACAGATGTTAAATTCAAGACTCTTGTTGATTGTTAGTGTGACACACACATGAAATGTTTTAAACGAGAAGACTGATTGAATTTTAAATATGCTGATCACACTGGTGGAATTGAAAATAATTGAAACTGGGAATAACTGAAATGTCTCCAAGAAGGGAAGACAGAGGTGGGGTTTGTTTTTCAAACTCCCAATTGCATAAATCATGTTAAATTCTGCAGACTAAATGCAATAACTTACTGTATGACAGAGTACCAAACATGAGACCTGCATGGTTGCTACTTCAAAACGGCAGGAGAAAAGAATTTAAAAAGTAAGGAAAAATCTATTTTCAAATCAATACTTCAGATGTTATCCACATGCTTGTAGGAGCTTGATTTTTTTGTTTGTTTGTTTGTTTGCTTATTCAGTAAAATTACTTTTTCCAGGAAATCTGACGTTATCGCTTACCAAGGGATTAGTGCCCATCACAGGGGGTGAGCAGATCTCTCACAGTCTTGTTGCCTGTAGAAAGCCCCAGTTCCCTTTCCCAAACTGGAGGAGGTGATGGCTTCACTCTGCAAAGGCTGGTGGTAAAAAGAAGTCAGCAAATTATTTCAAAGCACCCACCAGAGGATCCAAAGGTCTAGGCTGGATGTTCAGCCCATAAGGGCAACCTATTACTGTTAAAATAACGAAGAAATTTTTTTACGTCTCTGGACAAATTTGTTTGTGCAGCTACTTTGCATAGGAAAATAAAATCCCTATCAATGTATCGATGAGAAAAATATCTATTTTAATCACAGTGGAAGATTTTGCCGTGTTACATTTTCTAGTGGCTCCATTGCTTTGCTCTTTGCTGGGCAGGTGGCACCTGGGAGGCTCCTCGGGCGCGAGGTGGGGGTTCTGCTCCCACGCTTGCCCTGAAGCCACTGGGGGTCTGGCGTGAAGTCTGCAATATCAGTTCCACCACCCCATAAAGCGGGTTCTTTTCCAGCTGTGCAAAGGTGTTGAGAGGCTTAATTACTGTCTGCAGAACACTTTCCTCTATTTGAATTAGAGATGATGCATGTCTTGTACGTAGAGCTTTTTTTTTTTTTCTTCCCTGTAACCTGACTTTGCAGGATTTATTGCATACAAGGAATGAAAATTTGAGTTTGGAAAGTAATACAGTAACAATTGCAATTAACCTCCGCAACCCCCGGGCAACCCCTGGGTGTTGGGTTTAAATCACATTACTTTTAATTAAGTTTAGTGGCCAAGTACTGCTTGTTCTAAAACATTTTACTGGCGCTTCTTCTGCAAAAGAAATGCTTTAAAGCCCGACTGTTGTGCCAGCTTGACCTCATGTGAACCGGTGCCAAAAGGTAACGACGTAGGGAGGGGAAATACAGGTTGAAAAAGCAGTTTCTGAGCAGGTACAACTTCTATTTGTTACAAACCACTTTGGTCTATATGTACTCTCCTCTTATGTCTGATATAATTTACAGACTTATAGCGCTTGCTGAACTTCTCAAAATGAGAAAACTGCCACCGAGAGAGTAAATTGTTGTTGCATTGGATGATCCTTGACAATCTATTGTCACGGTACGTGCCGCATTAAAGCAGCCTGGCACTGATGCTGGAGAAAGTCTTCTGACACCCGTCGTCTTCTGGGGCTGTCATGCTTTATTATGCTCATGATCCATGGAGGAAAGGTTGCTAATAGCAGACATTGACTCACTGGTGGTAATCGCTGTGAAAACATTACTCAAGCTTATTATGTTAATGACAGAAGGATGAGGCACTTCCTAAAAAGTTAGTATGGCACCACCAGAGATGCTTTATTTATTTAACTGATTGATCATTTAAAGGTTTGTAAAACGCCGCCTCTGTATAATAACGCTGCGTAATCGTGTACATACAAATTAAACAATCCACAAAGCTAGAGGCAGAATGGTTGTTGCCGATCTGATTTCCATGTAAAAACTCGAGACTTTTATGGGCTTATTTACACAACAAGTCATGGTCTGGTCTCCTTTACCAGCCTCAGCCTGCCACAGAATCAGCTGTAAATTTTTACGGTTTGGAGCTAGTGGAATATAAGAGAATGGTTTGCATATTTTAGTGATTTGAAATACTTTTTTTTATTGAAGACAACAGTGTAATTTCCTTCCAGCAGAACAATCTTTTCCCTAAAAATGGGATGCTTGCACTCTTTCCCAGGGCAAAGGTATGACTTTTCTCTTTCCACTTAATGCCTGCAGACTCCCTCCTCTCTGTCAGACACAAATCTGCTGTAAACTCTGGGTCTGAGCATCCCTGATCCCCTGGAGCTGGGGGAAAGCACAGCTCACATTGCTTTCTGGCTGGTTAAACCAAAGTAGATAAAAAGATCTTTGCATAGGCAAGATGGAGGATAGACGTGTCCTCCAGCTGGAAAAGCACAGCAGAAATAGTCATATTTCTCAGTATAAAGGTCTAGCTAAGAGGGTCTCTACCAAATTTGATGGCAATGATCTCTAAACCAGACGTGGCTGAGCCAGTGAGGAAATTGCCAAGGGGAAGCTACGAGCAAAGCCAGGAGACTGATGCAGTTCTGCTGGAAGAGCAGGAGAGGTGACTCGGAGCAAAATGATGGCCAAGGCTACTCTGCTTCTGGATTAGCCTTCCATGTTTCCTCTAGGCTCATCCTTCAGGCCCTCAGCTCTCCTCATTTCACAGTGACCAGACTTGCAATCAAAGGACAGTTATAACACTCTCATTTGTACCATCTTAAACTCATTTGACTACAACCAGAGCCCTCTAGAAATGGATTAATAGATTTTCACGTTCGCGAGAGGTCATTCCCCATTTAACCAAATTATCTGTTGCTACAGAATTTCACATCTTTTGAACCTATTAATGTGTTTGACAGATCTGCCAAAATGGCTAAAACAAAACAGATCTGAAGAATTTTTCTCTTTCTTACCTTCCTGCCCCGTCGAGCGCAGAAGCCGACCTGCTTCCTTTTGCTTTGCAGCTTACGGCAATTTTTGCATTTGCAACCCATACCAAGCTGTGTGAGGATACATCAAAATGCTACGCCATCTGACAAGTTTTTAATAGCATGGCCAAAACTTATATTTATGTCAGCCGCTATTAAATCAGTCCTGCACCTTTTTTTAGCAGTTATGACTTTGAACTTCTGCATGGAACAGAAACACTGACCCTTTACTGACGAAGCACACAAATAAACCTCTGCTTACACATCCTTTAGAAAAATCAGTGCTATATTGCAAAAAGTCCCTAGTCACAGCCCTCTCATATATTAGAAAAGACAAAACCAGATGTTTGCTGTGTATTCAATGGCTGGAAGAGAAAGCAGGTTTACTACCTTATTTTCCATTATATTTTTTACTTGGTAATTCAAATCAAAATGAAAAAAAAAAAAAACCCAAACAGAAGATAATGTTTTGACATACCTCGGTTCTCGCCACCTTCCCAGCATCTGTGTTACTTAAAAAAGCAGTCAGATGGATGGATGAGTTTTCATGGCTCTTTTTGTTCTACAGACTGCAGGGGGCAACATCTGCTTCTCCTCATCCTTTTCCCCCCTTGAACAGGAAATTAAATACAAATTACTAAATTAAAGTAACCTAAGGAATTAACTCCATTAAAAATCAGAAAGTTCAGGCTTGAGTGTCTTTGCTTCTGTCCTTTAGAAGGTTATGCTGCAGGAGCTGCGCTGGTCCCCTTTGCGACCGTGCCGGTGTCCGCCAGCATGTGGTTGGGTGCACGTCTGCATCTCCAAAGCTATTCCAGGGCTGTCAGCTGCTATCGATTACAGCGTATTTGATATTGCTATTGGTGGCTGATTGGTGCCACTCAACTTCATTCCCGGCTTTGAAAAGTCAGTGGAACGGTTGCAGCTTCCCCGACTGGTCCATTGCATGAATACTGATAAAGTAGCCTTGGCTCAGGCAAGAACCATTAAAAGATCAGCTGAAATGTTAGTAATTCACATATTTCTGGGGAGACTTTGCTGTTCTGGACATCCCTGCGTGAGCATCAGATTCTGATATTCTGAGCACACAAAATCATCTTTCCAGATAGAAATTCAATAGCTCTCCCCAGAACTACCTGTTAAAACTCAGACAGTAGATTAAATATTTACTTGTTCCTTCTCAGGTACCTCTGGTTTGCCAGGAGAATTTAAAGTGTACTAAATGCTGAGGAGCGGCTGGGCTGCAGTGGGAGGGCGCCCGGGGCTGGGGCTATGGGCATGGTGGTGGTGGTGGTCCTCAGCTGAGCCCCATGGGACCCAGGCACCCACACCCACGGAGCCCCCGGGGCATCCCCTCATCCACTCTTTGCACTTAAAAATTGTGGACATTGCATAAACCCTTCCCTGGGCTTTAACACTACAGGCTGTGGAAGTCCCGAAGATCTGCTAAGAGCCGATTCAGCAAAGGGATGACTCCTGTGTCTCAAATTCTCCTTCAAATCACCGCAACGTGAACAAGTGCTTAGCGTTTAGGAGATTATGTGGGTTTGAGTATGAGTGAGTTCAGGTTTGAGCATGGAGTTACACCTTGGGCTGAAGTGCTTTGAATCAGAGCCTGAATACGGTCTCCTGCAGTTAATTTTTATAGACTTGAGATATGAGCAGTGTGCTGGCAAGTGAACTATTCTGCTGTTTAAAAATCAAATGAACTAGGGTTCCAGTCTTTCATGATTTCTCCCCCTTATTCTTAAGTAATATCCACACAACTATTGAATATTTTGTTCTGTTTCATTTCATTATAAACTGATGCGGCCAAAATAATTCTGTTTCTACTGTTGGTACCCAGCTAATATTTCCTTTTATTTCATTATTCATCCCATTCACTTGGCCTGAAATTGATGCTTGATTGTCATGTAAACGACTTTCCAAATGCACTTCTGAACTGCAAAAATATAGTAGCGGTCGGTACAATATATTCCAGTAACGTCAGCCCAAATGACAAGATGCAGTGGATGTTAATAAGGTCAGGCTTTCAATGGTAACCCCCCCTCAAGCGATGCTTTTTTTTGTGTGACTCGTAAAGGTGGATTATAAACATATCCAGCAGCAGTTAAAAAGGCAATTTAGACACAATGGTCTTATTTTGCTCAACCATATGGACTTTATATCTCTCCCATCCTTTATTCCATGTACGTTTTTTTCCCCTCTCTTGAACAGCTGCTTGCTGCAACAGCTGGGAGTGTGCAGAAAAGCCTGAAATCTGCACTAGACAGCGCAGCGATCTTGTATCTGCAAATAGATATGAATTTATTGCGGGAGCAGGGGATAACTGTTTGGAGTTCTGCAGGCTTCTCTCCGCTTTGGAAATGACTGGCAGAAGGTCGGTGAATATGTGGAGAGGTAATGTAAGAGGACTTTGGCAGATTTGCTTTGCAACTCGTACTTTTTAGGTATTCTATTTCATAAAAGCCAGAAAAAGGAACTTCAGTGCAATTTACTCTGGAAGTTAATTGGAGCAGACATTCAAGTCTTAAGTAAATCAGCTCTATATCATTTGACACACAACATTACTTCAATTAGTATGACTTTCAGCATTATCTAGACAGAGGAAAAGATGTACCATGCTAATCAGAATATTAAAGTGACGCTAGCGTTTATATATTATGAATATTTACTTAACAAGTGAATGCATGATAAATGAGATTGGTCTGGAAATCTTTCTCAGTAGAGAAGATGTAGATTTCCCCCCCGCCCCGGGAAATTCTTTCTTGTGCCTAATCCGGGTATCAAATTTTCAGTGCATCTTAAGCTGGTACCTCCTTCTCCCGACGGAGCAGCCCATGTCACAGCTTGTACAGGGTTTTCTGCACATAGGGGAATTGTAGGGAGTCTGCGATTTTGTGAATGGCCCATGAGACTGAAAGCTCTTTTGGGGCAGCTCTTTCACATGTGTTTCTGTGCCAGTTGACCCAACCACAGATAATGGGTCAAATTCTGGAGCGTGAAGCCCCATATTCATCCCAATTTTCACAGTCAGAGCACTGTGATCACAGGGTCCTTAGGTTAATGTGTGGACTATCTAAAGCTGAACAAGCTCCAGGTCCAATGTCAGGACAGATGTGCCTGTGCTTACGGTCGTGGACATACATCTCTAAAGGTGTCCCAGTATGATCTTCAAGCTCTTTTCCAACCTAAACGATTCTGTAATTCTGTGATTCTATGTACGCTTCAGTATCTTCCTGCCTGGTTATTTCTGGATCATGCAGGCAAAGAGCAGCTCAGCATCCATGTGAAAGCCTCAGTAGACAGTAACAGAGGTATCTACCACATCTAGAGCATGTGCACGTGTAGACTTTTCTGTGCGTATTGTTTGCTTGAGTTTTTTGGGAAGAGGCACATTTTCAGGACCAGAAGAAAAATGAGATTAAAAAAAATCTGTTTCCCATGACAAATGCTGACCTTGAGCTCCATGTTGAGAGGTGCACTGAACTTTACTTTGAAAACTCACGGTCAGAGTCAAAGTCAAGGTTGCACATTTCCTCCATCTGCTTCTGTGGGTAAGTCCCTGGAGAAGGACACAGGACACCCAGGCTCTTTCCATCCACTGGGCAAAGGGTAGGGAATAAACAAGGATTGGCTTCTCAGTGCTGAAAGCCCCAGGAATTTTTAGTAACGTCTAGTCTAGGATTGAATAATCTTCAGGAGGTAAAAGAGTCTTTTTAGCAGCTCCTTGCTGAGTTCAGCAGTGCAGTATAACCAGGGACTCTTGTCCATAATGGCACATCAGGGCTACTTCGTTTCCTGCTCTCTTGGAGATCACAGAGCCTTGTGCTCCACGTTTAAGGTGTGGTTAGCTCCGATGTCGGTGTACAGCAATTTGTACAGTAACCTTGTACTAGCATCGTTGTACTCATTTCTTGGCCATCCATCACCCCCGTATCTCTGCGTCCTTATGCAGAGCAAGTGACACCTTCCAGCAGCAAAGGAACTTGGATTGCATCTTATCTAGAGCTCAGCACGGAGGGTAGCCCTCCAGTAGGTCTCTCTGGAAGGGTAAATAAGCTGTCTGTGCTGGATTTTTCCACCACATACAAAATCTTGGGAGAGGACTTTGTTGCGTAGGAGACTGTGATGTGGCTCCTGCATTGATTTGTTTTGCTTTATTTCATGCCGTTCCAGTTCCTTCTCCCCAAAGCCTTTAATCTTCCTGGAGGGAAGGTGTTGACACACAGTTGAAAGTGTTGACACAAACCATCCGTACACACAGTGACCCTCACTGGGACTTGCCCCAGACTCTAAAAAGAAGGAGAGAGGGGTTATAAGAGCCCATGGTCGCTAGTGAAAGCGCAGATACAACGGTCTTTCTCCCCAGCTAACCTGCCGTGGATCTGCCAGCAGCTTCGTCCACAGCAAGCTCATGGGCAATGCAGCCCCGTGCTTGTGCGGGGGCTGGCTCTCTTTCTTACCAAGATGGATAAACTGTGCTTATCGCCAGACTCCTGCCCATTAATACTGCCTTGTTGACTTCTCCTTAAACAGAGGAAGCCAGCAACTGCAAAACCCAGCAGCAAGCAAGGCTCGTTTTCTTGGAGTGTGTGATGACCATTGACAGGGTTTGTATGTGTGACTGACACGGTAGATTAATTTACAATAAAAACGCAACTTTCACATAAATGACATCAGGAGATATCTTTAGTGCTATGCTCATCTGCCTGAAGGGACAATGTGGTTTTCTATTACTGCTAAGATGCGCAATAGCATTGCTCGGCTGATTTGGTTTTATTTTTATATTGTGCTGCCAGTTAAATTACAAATGTAGACAAGCTGCATCAATGGCAATAAAGCATCCATCCTCCAAAAAACAGGTTCCTTTACCATTCAAACAGCAAGGGCACCTAAGAAATCACTGTTCACTTTTGAAAATGTGGCATAATATACTTCGAAAAAGGTAGGTGTTTAGAGTGACATGTTGCCTTATATGCATTGCTTTGCCCAAGTGAAAAATATATTTGTTGATCTTTTATAGCACCCTTCAGGTCGGGAATAGGCATGTCACAGCCATCGCAAGAGTAGATTTCACTATCAAGAACAGCCCCTCTATTTGCCTAATTTGTTGATTTTTAAAAACCTTTGGAAAAATTGCAGTTTGCACATATTCATCTAAGATATTTAAGGGTTTTTAGAAGTCATCTGAATCCAGATTTTTGCCTACACTGAGCAAGCTGTGGCCTGGGGCACTGCCTGCAATTGCATCTCTGGTAGCAATGTGCATGCACGGACGGCTGTATGAGGACATTGCTTGATTTTTTTAGGGCTTGATGTTGTGACCTTAATGATGCCCTTTTAGCACAGCTTCTGCCTTTGCCATGCCTTTGTATATGTGTGGGGCTGAAATTGTATTTCCTTTGCCACATGTAGAAGTGACCTAACTTCCACGGTCTGTCTTACCCTTTTTATTAACGTTATCTTGCCACGGGACAGGGGGTGAATGCAAGAAGAGTCGAGCACGAGTTGATTCTCCTGCTATCTTATTGTCTGCAGTACATAAATCTTGGAAAGTGTGCTTTGAATGGGAAAGGATACCAACTTAATGATACATTTACTCTAACTACGGCCGGGCATGCACAGAATCCTAATGCGTGCTGCAGGCTCCTCATCGTAACAGATGTTGCTCTCTGCTTATAAAGTAAGTTTATTGCATTAGCTGCCTGTAAGCAGTTTACTCTCTAGAAGATTCATAAAGTAAATTAAAATTATCTAATTATTTGTTATCTAATTTAATAGAGAGATGGTCTTGATCTTCAGATATTACACTATATTATTATATTATAAGCCACTACGGCAGAGGTCCCTTTCCGAGCTCCAAACAGCTACTGAGCATGAAAAGAAACCTCTACTCACACACAAACACGTCCAGAGCTTGGCTGCAGTGGCCTTACCAGGGAGAATGTGCTGGACTATGGCTTTTATTTATAGATATTTACCTGTCCCTCTGCCTGTTCACCTGCCACCCAGCAGAGTCCTGCTGCTCTTGGCAGCCTGCGCCGCGGTGGAGAGCCCAGCTCTGCGGCGACGTCTTTGACGTGCCCCTTCTCACAGGGTTCAGCTTCTGCAGAGACACCACGGCACGGAGCAAACAGGAACACTCCAAGCAGACCACAGCCGTTTGTAGGCTGAGCTGATGGCCCAAACAGTGTTTATTTACTTAGTTAATTCTCCTCTCCACACATAACTGACCATTCTGCCTCCAAAACTGACAAAGTGCCACCTCCCTCCTGCTCTCTGAGCTCCTGGCTTTTTTGCTGACATCTTTGACCTCAGTCTCACAGGCTCTTGAGTTGGGGTGAAAGAGGCTGCATCCATCATCTGGGAATGCTCTGCAAGCCATGACATGGCCCATCACTTGCTGTTTCATGTTCAGCGCAGGGTGAGAGGGGTCTTGGGTTGGAGCAGAAAGTCCCACACTCTTGAAGGGGAGAACAAGTGAGCCCTCTCTTTTTTGTAATGCTGATATGTACATTTTATCCTGTAATTTTCTGAGTCATTATAACAAATTGCTCGTGCTGGTGTCACTCATTTCCCCACAGATCTCTTAACTCCCAAGTCAGCATGTAGCAAGCTGCAAATGGTATTTCAAAATGAAAAATCACAGGTGTTCTCTGGATGTCATCCAAAGAAAGGAGCATGGATTTCAGGCAGAAATCAAATCAGACCGCATGGAAAGATCCCCCTGAACATCTCAGACAGTCAACAGATGGTACTTGTGACATTAAGAGTCAACCTTCTCACCTGGGAAACTTATGGCCATGAGCAGCAAAAGTGTACATTTAAATTAAGCCTCCTAGAAAAAGCTTTTAATAAGGAAGGGCTGATATAGCAGTAATGCCACGTCACAGGCTTTGGTGCTGTAGGAGAAATACGGGAAAGAGCCTCCTTTGCTGCACACCATGTCCTGACCACTAAATGTGATAAAAATCTACATCATCTCCACAGAGCCACTTGGTTGTATATGTATATAAAATACATATATACACACACACACACACACATATTTTGCTTCTTTGCACTTACTCTTTGTGCTTTGGACAGAGGTACCATATTGTTTTCCAAGGCAGGGCACACGTGTGTGTTCCATTCTTATTAGACCACAGTAATGGCTTTTGCTGGCATCTGGTAGAGGACCATCCTGGAAAGGATCTTCTGAGATGATGTTAGCGCAGCCTGGATTCGCTATTTATGGAAGAAATTGCTTGGTGATAATGTTAGGTTTTGTTGCATTTTTTTTATGGTTTTGCATTACGCACTGTAATAAAGTAGTAGCATCACCTTCATGTAGTTAATATTTGTATCATCTTTCTTTACTAGTTTATTCCATTCTGTTCCTGATTTGCTCAAGATGTTGGGAAGTCCTCTATCTTTTCCTTATCCCTCTCTCCACCTGACAACCACATTAATCCATGCCATTTAAAAAGAAGATACCAAACCCTTAGCAGGATTCCTTATGTCTTTGTTTAAGCTTGCTGGATAAATATAATTTATATAGCCTTCATTGACACTATCTGCTCCTGATGATGAAGAAACGAATAACGCCGTTAGGAGGGAACCTCACTCTTGGGTCGCCTGTAACCCTGAATGAGTGCATAAATGTTACTCTGCGTTGGACCTATTAGACCACGCCTAGGGTGGACATAAACAAAAATTAGTTTCTGAGATTGAAGGTATGAATGTTTGGGTAGATGCTTGCTGATTATCCAGCCTCTCCTTTCTGAAAATATTTGAATGTACAAAATTATAAATAGCACTTATCATCACCAAAGTGTAGCTACTCGTAAAAGCACGTAAAATTCCAAAATTTATACAAAATGGAAAAAAAAAGGGAGGTTTTTATTAGAAAAATTAAAAAAAAATTATTTGAATGAGGATTCTTTTATATTGAGGTGCAGGATATCACCTTTGTTGTTTCTTTCTCTCTGCAGGGACTACAACTGAATTCCTGAGCTCCATGTGTTAGCTCTGAAAACAATCTCACAAGGTATCTTGGCTTCAATACTGCAAGAAATACAAATCCTACACCTGTAGGAGAATACTTTATGTTTGGCTTGGCAAAAATAGCTGTAGGGAAGCTATGGTGCTGGGTTTTAATGTACCGTGTTGTTAATGATAACTACTTAATATTTTACTCGGCTATTCCTTTGGGTTCATTTAAACAGCAGCTCTCCTAAGCGCTGCGGAAAGACATAAAATGATAAATTAAGCTAGGTCAAAGAGGAGAAATTATTTTAAATGAATACAAACATCTAATTTGTCTGGACTTTTAATGAATTGAAACGCCAAAGTTGCTAGAGATGACAGCCCCGTAAATCCTATTTATCTCTACTAACATTTCCCTATTTTTTCCCGCTCCTCCTTTCTGCGCTCATACATCAAGTCAACGTCGTGAGGCTTGCTCTACTAAAGTGGAACCTGAAGTCAAGGTTTCCAGTCCTGGGGTACCCATGAGGCCACCTTTGGGTAACATCTGACTGGTCCATGCTGGGATTGCGCAGACCAAGCCTGCCAGGGCCCGGGAGGGTGCGGTGTAATCTGCATATGCGACATTTCCAGTTACCATAGTAATTGCTGTGTTTATTTATATTTATATATGATTATTTATATTTCTATATGGTTATTTTTAACTAGTGATCCTGGGCTGCCCCTCAAAGGTTACGACTGCATGTAACCCCAAGCTATGCTGTACGATCACAATCCAGTCGTTGCCTCTGGAGTAAAGGTACAAGAAGAATCATTTCTTGATGTATTTGTCATCTCAGGATGTTTTTTTGTACAGTGCCACTAGGAACAATTAATGCATGTGACATATATGACTCCTCTGGTCTACCAACTGTGCCTTGTCCTGGCATTAATTAATTGGCATGTGATGGCACAACCAAAAATGTAGTAAATAAAATGGGACAAATGATTAAATAACTTAAAATTCACCTGCTATAAGACATTAAAAATATTAATTTGTGAATATTTATTATGGGAATGATGAGTTTAATGGAGATTTAAACATCATCTTCAGTGAACTGGCACTACTTAACTTAAATATCTGTTGCCGCAGGACGATGAAATTGCACGCCCCAGGTAGTGACCATAAAGCATTTTAAAAAAAAAGCTTCTGTTTTTGCAGTTCATTAGGAATTGAGGCTGCAGCTGATGAACTTTGGGCTCAGCAGCACATTCCATGAGCTGATTCACTGCTGGGCTCCGGAGGCACAGGGCACACCGGCACAGCCCAGGAGCTGGACATTTGCTTTGCACCCAGGTAGGGATTTACCTCCCCTGTCGTACCTTATCTTCAAAGGGAATTAAGGATATAAATCCCCCTACGGTGGATGGAAGCCATTAACGATGAGATTATTAATACTGCTAACAGCCATCTTAAGGGTTGCAGATAGAAATGTTTTTTCTTTTTTCTCCCTGTTTGAAAATGGCTTCACCTTCACCAATACCTGAATTATTGGCAAAGCTGGTATTGCTGCTGATCGCTCCATGTTCAGAAGACCGTTGCTCCTTCCAATGATTTTTAATGCCAGTAGCCAATCAGGGCTCTGCTCCTTTTTGTTCTGGACACGAAGGGAAAGCATCTTGCTGCCTTGAAATATTGGCAAGAGGTGGAAGGCCATCTGCGCTTCCTACACGGAACGGGTGGAGTGGCAGATGCCCATCCTGCAATGAGCTCCATTGCTGTTGCTTTTTTCCCGCTTCTATTTTTCATGTGCCTGTAGCAGGGATTAACATCTCCCAGGCTGCTCCTGTGCACATTTTGCAGCAGTGGTAGGTCCTGGTCCCTCCTCCCACCCCACCCAAGTCACTCCATGAGCTGGCATTACTCACGTCGCCCCCGCCATCCAGCTCATCATGGGCTCCAGCCCTGAACCCAAGCAGCGAAAGGCTGGCACAGACATTTCTCATGTTCAGCGTGTGTGTGGGGGCACCTGCAGTGCTTTACTCTGCCTCCTGCAGGAACTTCTCTGCTGTAAGTCCTGCAAGGCTGAAGCCTCCATCATGGGCTGAGTTTCGTCCTGCAAAGCTTTGGTATCCGCCATGAACCATCTGACACTTCAGTTGAACCTCACCTCAAGAGCAAAAGCAACTAAATAAGGGAAAAAAAAAAAGGTTTATTGCTTTAGGAGGTTGCTGGAAACCATGAGGTATGTCCCGATCTGTTAAAGGATTGTAGTAATGTTGTAGTAGATTTCTTAGAGTTCTTGGCTTTCTTCTTGTGTTCAGTAATCAGATGGCGTCCTGTCCCCGTCACCTGGAAAAAATCACCCCCCCTGGTGAACGGTGCAGCCCTGGGACCCCTGCTGGGGTGGCCGAGGTTCCTGAACTCCTTCAGCGCCCAGCTCCGGACACAGCAGACAGCTTGCCCCAGCCATTCATGAAGTTCATCTAACGAATATTTTCCGTCTGACAGGGGGAGAGGACAGCAAATCCTCAAAGATGCCATATTTGCTTTATTGAAGGTCTGCCTGTACCTGGGGCTGGGTGACCCGGGGCTTTTTTTGGCACTGAGTTTTCATCAATCTCACAGCACGCTCTGGGTCATCCCAGCCTTCCTGAGGAGACGTGGACGCGAGTGTAAATCTCCCCAACTATCACTCGCCCATCGATCGCGAGGTGCTTGGCAGCGGTCTGAGCAGTTTAGTGAACAACGTGTGCTACACACCCGGCATCCATTAGCTGCCTCTCTCGTCTCTCCTGCAACACTGCAAATACATTATTTGCCCCTAGTGAGCATCTCCTTCCAGGCTTGCATTAACACCATTGCCACCACAGCCCCTAATTTATTGGTCAGGGTGTGCTTTTCAATGATATTTACAGCCCGGCTTAATAGCATGTCTGCATTTTGTTTGCTGCAGATGATAATTCAGGGATTTGTTTGGCTGCCTTAAAGAAACACTTTGAAACAACTGGCAGTGGGTTTGATTTTATTGCTGGAAGGCTGTAAATAAACACAAATTTAACATATTCTGTAGCATCACTCGATGTTTTGTGGAGATTGTATCAGCCTCCATCCTGCTTTGGTGATGATTTGAAGGGATGTTTGACACAAACCTGATTATAATGCCCCAAACCTGTGTCTTAGCCAGGGTCCATCGTATCTGATCATGTGGCCATTGGACTCTGATAGCAGATGCGCTGCTGGTGCTCGCTCTCACTCAAAAAGTGTTGGAAGAAGTTGCTAATCAAGGTAAGCCTGGTTACAAAAACCTGGCTTGCAGCGGTCAGCAGACTCTTGGCTTATTGGAGGGACAGCGGCCAGTTTTGCTTTGAAGAGTGCTGTGCCCTTGCTGTCAAGGTAAGTGCATCTGCTAATTGTCTTTTTTTCCCCCCATAATAATAACATGGACCGGTGCATTTCCCTGGTCTTGCCCAGGGCAGGTGGGTCCTGCAGAGCTGGACTCCTGCAGCTCCCATCGCATCCAGGGAAACTGCGAGGGACCAGCAAGAGCTGGGAGTCAGCCTGTCGCCCGAATCGCAGTAATTAATTAAAAATAGCACCTTCTCTCTGCCCTTATTCCTTCCACACTTGCCAAAACCATCCTGCCTCGATTAAAATGCCCTCTAGTGTGTCTGGAAAACTAGTGGCTGAGCTGCTAGTGGATGCATGATGGCTCTTACTGCCGAACTTTTTTTTTTTTTCCTTGCTACATTCCAAGTGCTGTCGCATACTGATGCCAGAGCAGGAGCTTTAGGGTGTTTATTAGAGCATCCCCAAGCATCCCAGGCCCCTGAGCCCCCAGAGCCTCTAACAGGAGTAAGCAAACGAAGCTGCGTTTGTTGGCCGTAACACAAATTGACTGCTACTTGTGCTGCTGCTTTCAGCATAATTCATTTCAGCTTGAACATGTTGACTATCTGCATAATTTCTCCTTGAATAGTTTTACTGCCATATGGGATACTGCAGACCTTGAGCTGCCGGCTCTGCCTATAACCCCTCCGCGCATTAATGAGCCTCAACGAGCGGTGCACAGCATCCCTGGCGTCCCTGGGGCTGAGCCCACGGCTTCTGCTGAGTCTCCGGTGTGATATCGTCTGGCTGATGCGGTTGCACGAGGGACGGTTTGCTAACGCCCATCCAGGTATGAGAGGTGCTCATGAGCGGTGATGCCCCCGCACACCGACGGGCGGTGCCAGGGCTCCACAGACCTTGGGGCAGGGTGTGCAGAGCAGCCCATTCTGGTGAAATGAGTTTTTAGGGTTTTAGAGAGGATTTCAGCCTCCAGAGCTGTCAAGTTGGGTGTTTTCATCAGCGCTGATCTGAGCTTCTAAAGCAAAACAGTGTTCAAGAAAAATGACCAGCGTAGCCTTGCTGCACAGGAAAACTTAAGAGATTCTTCAAAAAGCTCCTGTCCTTTACCATTTAGCCTTAATGCAAAGCATAACCTCTAGCAGTATATGCTGCACTTAATATTGTTGACAAGTAGGATGTCTTTCAGTGCAGCCTTCATGTCTTAATTAAATGGAATTTGTTTCAGCAAATAATGCTTGTCAAAAGTGGTTTGTTGTTGTTTTTTTTTTTTTTTTGCCCTAGGACTATTACAAAGATGCTATTAGACATTCCGATAATCAACCATCTGTGTCTTGGCATTACAATAGCTCCATGTGAAGACAGACTAATTTTTCCCAGGCCAAAATTATAATTGTAAATGAAATACAGAGACATGGCAGACTAATCTTAAATATAAAACCATAGAGCTGTAGTAGGCTTGTGTGAGAAAACCAGGCGCTCACCTATTCCAACTTTACCGCTTTTCGGAGGTCTGCCACCAGCTCGGTCTGCGGAGGGGCCGGTGCCAGGTACGTTGTTGGCTGCTCATCGCTTTCCCTGCAACGCTGAGGATGAAGGCTCTTGGAAAAGTGTGTGCTAAGCTTCACGTTCACCCAGAAAGACAGGTCGACATCTTTGAATCAATCAAAGTGCCAAAGGCTGCCCTGGTTTACACCCTGCCCAATCCCATAAGCTGCTGTAGGATTGCACAGGGCTTGGGCTGAGTTTCACGGTGCAAATACGCTAGAAAAGGGTACGCTGGCCTGCAGTCCTGCCCGCACTGGGCTGTGCAACCTTCCGAGAGAGGGACACCCCCAGCCAGTGATGGGTGACAGATCCCTGCACGCCCCCAGCCCTCCCTGCACCTTTCCATGTGTTATTCATCCAGTCTGGATCTGCAAGTTCCCAGCTGCAAATACACCACGATAAACTTGTGCATGTCACCAACACATGCATGCTTGTAGAAATTACACTCAGCTGCTTTTTTTGTAGGGCGGAGAGGAGCCCTGCTCATCTCTTCAGCCGTGTTTCAGCTGAACGAATACACCCACAGTTTAAAAAGCCATTGATTGCAGACTTCTTATACCCAGTGCGAAAGGGAGCCGAGTAGCCTGCCATCAATAATCCTAACACCCAAAGGATAAAACAGACACGGCCAGCATGAGCTTTTGTCAAGTTTTATTGTAAAATTTGAAGAAAAAGAGCATTTACAGTACCTGTAGAGAGCACTTTGTGTGATTCTTTTTTTGCCCCTCCTCTTCTATCCGGGGTTACTGCAAATGCACCGTGTGAGCGGTTCTACGTAACACATCAAAGTAAATGCAAATGTATTTCAAATGTTGCACACGAATACTGGGTTGGTACAAATCTCTACTAAAGTTAATGTATTAAAAATACTTTCATATATTTTATAAATAAGGGGGAAAATTCACACGTACAAGCATTACAAGAGGAGGCTTTTTCAGGCAAAGCTGATTTTTTTTTTTATTTTTAACATTGCACATTTTGCCAGTGTATGTGCTCAGTGCTGAAAATTATTTTTTGTCTGTCTTGAGACAAATGATCCTGACTTTTAGCCAGTCTTAAAGGGTAGGGATGTGCTGTTGACATGCTGTAGGTGTGTACGTACAGGCCAGTGCACCACTGACACCAGAATTAGCCCATCTAGGTAGAGGCTATTTGATCAAGGGGAAAAGAAAAACCACCCCAAGCCCACCTACTAAGGCTCCCGAAGTTTTTCTCAGCAGGTCGTGCAGGGTTGTTTCGATTCAGCTGCTGAATAAGCTTTTGCCTGCAGGATAAATGCAAGATCCTGGGTTTGGCAGAAGCTGGGAGCACGCAGAGATTTCAGAGGCTGATGGAGTCAGTGGTGGGGGGAACGAGCAGCTGGAAATGCTGTTCAGAGACAAAGGGAGAAAGAAAAATGCGAAAAAAACCCCTCAGTTTGGAAAACAGCCCCGATCAATTAGCAGCGGGCTGCTTAATACATTTATCTTAAGGCTTTGCCTGTATTACTTTGCTCAAGCTGTGCTACATCTACTCTTGGGCTGCCCTGCCATCTCCGGCTGGTCCCTGAGCATCCCCGCACGCTGCAGCCCCAAGTGTTGGGCAGGAAGGTGGCTTCCCGGTGCTTTCGCCTCGACAGCGGCTCATTGCCATGGTGGGGCGGGAATTCCCCTCGAGATTCCCGGCGCTGTTTCTAGACATGTGCTTCATGGTGGACTTAAAGGCCACGCTGGCGTCCAGGATGAGTAAGGAAGCCACAGAGGCAAGTCACAGGCTTGTGTGTACAAAAAAATACAAAGCTGTAGCAAAAGAGGCAGATATTTGTCTAGTAGAACACAAATGAGTATTAAAATGTTGCTCTCTGCTATTCATGATTTAGGTATTGTCAAAAGTGGTTGAATTGTGTGTTCTTCAGCCATAGCTTTCAAATTTAATCACGAATTTTCATTAGATTTCAGTGTCCTCAGTGAAGTTTGGGGAAAGAAATAAAAGGGCTCTTAGCCTGCAGTCCCCTCACCTTTTATTTGGGCAGACTCATAATTTTTTGGGTTATTATTTTTGGCTACATGTTTGCCCAGATATTTGTCCATGAGGAAGGGGCAGGACACTTGGGATGTCCTGCGCTTGGGAAAGCGTCATGCCTTCAGAAGTGAGAACTTGGTGTAGTCAGTATTAATTTTCCCACCCACACTTAGAGCCACCAGTAGTCTGGTTTAAACCGTGCAAATATAAATTAGTCAGCGAACTGAGACCACCAGGTCCCTGTTTCAATGGCCTCACCGGGGTGGACACTGGTGCCAGGCTTGGTGCTCCAGCACGTGGGGCTGAACGGAGCCACGGGATGGGCACGGGGATGGAGCAGCCAGGGACCAGCAACACTGGATCCTGCATGTTTAACACAGCAACCGCTGCTTTCCTTTCTAAACCTAAAAAAAAAATAAATCCCAAACCTTTATATTTACATTAATCCTCTTATTCTCCCCTTTCCCATCTAGTATTCTGCTATACACTGTCTGATGGAGAGGGTTTTTAGTGTAATGCCAGACACTTGGCTCTGGCACGCTCTCCAGTCTTGCTGGCCACAGTGCCCCGCACAAGTCTGTATTTCTGTGCTGGTGGTAGCAATGCAAGGCAGTTCTATGTTTTCTGCTCCAGCATTTTTCCTGCCCTTTTGGCTTTAGAAATCGCCAGTACCCACTGCGATTTGTGCCAACGTGGTCCATGTGTGAGGGGAGAAAGGGCATGGCTGCACCAGTCTACAAGTGCGACTGCAACCCCTTCCCTCATTAAAAAATAAAGCTATTGAAGATATGAAAATTAAAAAAAAAAAAGAAAAAAACAAGGAATCACAGAGTTTTCAGGCTTGAGAAAATGCCTTGCCTTGAGCAAATAAAATCTGCATAAGAAATCATAAAGAAGCTGATGTATCTACCAGACTGAAATAATTTTGCAGAGAGAAAATACTGAGTAATTTTGGCTGTGTGATAAATACAGCAGCCTGCGTGCCAGTGGCTGGGTGCCAGAGCCAGCCAGCTTCAAAGCCGAGGCTGTGTTAATACAGAGCTGTCTTTATGCTGAGCAAGCTTGGGAAGGGGAAAACTGCCGCGAGATCGGGGCTCGCTGGTGCTTGCCGTCTGTGTCAGTACGTGGGAGCTTCCTGGAGGAGTTCGGCTGTGCACAACACAGCAGGGAATTTGGTTTGCACTGGGGCGAGCTGTGCTGATGCTCCGGAGGAAGAGAGCAACCTGAAGCTGAGCTAGGAGGTGGGGTACAGGCCCTTTCAGATTAGCCACTTGAAAGCAAGCCATGCTAGAGAGGATAATGAATAAGCCAGTAGTTTTAGCCTCTATTTGTGGTCCACCGATAGTTTTTACATGAGGCTTTAAAGCAATTGTCTTGTATTCCATGTAAAAAATAAGACTGGAGCCCAGCACAACACTCCAAATGCAGGTAAATACAATATAGCTGCTCATATTGAATTGTCTGCACAACAGGGTGTTCAGGGGTGATGTTAGGAAAATTCTGCATTCTTCACGCTTGGAAACAGCTTACAGTAGGTACAGTCGGTACCGGCCCGCAGGGTGCAGCTGTGCTAAAACAGATGAGGGTTGAAAGTGGAAAATAATACAGTTGTTGGTTTGGAAAAAATTAAAAAAAATGACTAGCAGATGCCTTATTACTCTTTTCTAGCT
Source organism: Butorides virescens (assembly GCA_017310255.1). Taxonomy (NCBI): domain Eukaryota; kingdom Metazoa; phylum Chordata; class Aves; order Pelecaniformes; family Ardeidae; genus Butorides; species Butorides virescens. The sequence continues at coordinate 78,646 of JADKXX010005065.1, forward strand.
TGGCTGGACCTGCCTAAAGAAAAGAGAGGTGGGAGTCCAAGATGCCAGGATGGTCTCCCTGCCTGACCCCACTCAGACCAGGCTTTGCGAACCATCAAAGCAAATCCCCTGTAGAAATTCTGCACTTTTCTACACGGCCACTCCGCCTTCTGGAAGTCAATTAACACTGAGTTTACTGTGACCTTAAACAAAACGTTGAAAATGCTCTCTCTGCAATACTCCTTGCAGTAAAGAAGAAACCCCATCAGGTAACGCTCCCCTCCCTGCTCTGCTGTGGTTACCGGGTGGTTGAAGCGCCAGCCACCATTGCTCCCTCTTGTTTAAGTTAAGGAGTAGAGGGAAAGCTCACGGCTCTTGGGCTGGGCATCCGATGGCGCAGAGCGCGAGGTGGCCATCAAGCCACGCACAGCATCACGCACATGCAACTGTGGGGAGAACCCTTTGCTAATTCGGGCATTTGAGTTTTACTTCTGGAGATGCCAGTGCTCTGACCTCTGTAAATTGGGATGGGCTTCTTGTTTGATTTAGTGCTTGCCTTGTTTACCAGCCGCAGCTGGCTTTCTGCTCGCTGCTGTGCTTCCTGCCTTTATCTGATGGCTTTGGGCAAGCGTCAAAGACACCATAGACTGCCAAGGGTTAGATGCTGAAGTGCTTAATTAGACAAGCCTCTAGGCAGTGGCAATTTGCATGGTAGAAGCACCACAGCAGGGCTCGCTCTTTTTCTCTCTCTTTTTTTTTTTTTTAAAAAAAGTTAGTATTTGGAACTGTTTAAAAAAAAAAAAAAAGATTTCTTTTGGTTCTTGCTTTTTGTCTTGTAACTACAAGCATTTGGAAAATACGACCCACGATGTTTCCCAAACTTAAGGTGAGACATGCAAAAGCCTTGTTCAACTTTGAGTTTTGTGCCACTAACATGAATTTTCATCCCCTTTTCAGGAATTTTCTTTTTTCTTAAAGAAGAAAATAAAAAAAAAACACCCAAAGGAAACACAGAGCTGCTTTGCTAGCCAGTCGTGGCTGTGAGGACTGTAAGTCACCCGAGCACCCCGTGTCGAGGCGCCGAGGGTCATTGACAGCACTGCATGAAGGTACATCTTCCCACCGGGCTCTGCCGGGCTGCCCTTTCACGCTGTACACACCACTGAACTGAGTTATGGGCACCAGTTTGGCTGGTGCAGAGGGTAGATTGGGCCAGGAACATGCCGAGTCACGCTGGTCATGCTCAAACCCTCCTGCTCTGCCTGTACGGGCTGTAAATCCCACCCCATCGTACGGGGATTTCAGCATCTAGGGTATTTTGGCAAATGGATTAGGCTGAGCTGCAACAGCCAGCTTGTGTTGCATGTAATAAAAAAAAAAAAAATCAATGAATTTGAATTTTCATCCCCCTCAGTCCCCCACAGCCCCAGCCCCACTCAGGCACGAGCCCCGAGTCAGCGCCTTTGCATTTGGGGGCACCCTGATTTTCGTGAGCAGATGCAAGACTGATGCCTGCCTCTTTTCTCTGTTTTCAAGATCACTTAAAAAATCCTCGTAGCCTCGCTGTTTCATTCTTTATTGTTAGAGAGCAGTGTCAAAAAAGAACCAACCCTCCCACCCTCCAACAGAACAGGTTAAAAAAAAGGGTGACATTTCAGGTGTCTTTTTCTTCCGCTAGCAGATAGGAGCACTGTCTTCCCAGGCTCAGCACGCTTGGCTGGGAATTTGTCCCATCCTCAACATCAAATATCACTGCACCGTCTCTTTCTTTTAAAGAAACACCCAGGTTTTCCTGGTCTCCTGATGGAGAGATTGCCCCGTGTTTTACTTCAGTCTGCTTCAAAAAGCAACAAGGGGAAAAAAAAAATAAAAAAAATAAGAATCTCTTGCTCCAGAGGGGACTGGGCGAAGCAGACAGAGGCTGGGTGGGAGGACGCCACGGGGAAGTGGCAGGAGCCATGCCCACAGTGCGGCTGGGCTGCCTGGTGCCACAGCACGGAGGGGTGAAATCCAGAAAGGAGTTAAAAGGATTTGAGGAACCGCAGCTGGTGGTACCCATCGTGAAAGCACAGGGCTGGCAGTGGGGATGTATGCGGAGGGGAGGCTCGCCGGGCCAGGGGGATGAGCTCTTAGGAGCAAGCAGCAGCACTAGAAGAGGTAAATATAACATTGAGCACTGCTTTGTTTGTCATAACCTAACTAACTACATTGGAGGGGTTTTGGGGGGACTATTTCTGGTTAGTCCAAGTGAAAATGTGCAAAGCGGTGAGTCAAGCAAGTTTCAGATGGGAGGCAGAGTGGGAGTTGTAATCTGGCATGGAAATGGGGCGCTGGCTGCTCGCCTTGCGGGATGCCATTCGTTGGAACAAGCAGGATCCACTCCCAGGTTTTACTAAGGGAGAAATTACCCGAGTAGGAGGTGGCGTGTCTTAGGATACGCAGCAGACAGGGAAATCCCTGGGGTCGAGTGGCCCAGTCCCAGGGGTTCGATGAAGAGAGGCAACGGCCATGCATACAACCCCAGGGATGTTCACTAAAAATAAAACCCTGAATGAGGAGGGACAAAGGGGGTCTCGGGGAAAAAAATACGCAGGCATCAGAGCATATCTTTGACAAATAACCAGGTTATTGCACTCATGTCCGCTCTTCTGTCTCCCCCAGCTGCAGTTCCCGCTTTCCTGTTCATGTTGTTGACCTGCTGTAGGGTCATACAGGGAATTAGCTGTTATCTCCTTACAGAATTGAGATCTTGGCCTTTTTATCTGTTTTACGCAGTACCTAGCGCACTCTAGTAATTAAGCCCTAATCATGGTATAAATCAAGTAAATAAGTACTTGTCGACAGGTCATCAGGACTCCTGTGTCTCTCGGGCAAAGCCATGTGCATGGAGGTCAACACAGCCAAATGGCCAAACAGGCGGGTGAACAGTTTTTCGGTAGCCCCCCTTGCTAAGCCCCTTTTGCAGGGGTGACCGCGCAGCCCTGCAAGTTTCCCATCTCCCACCCACCCTGCAGGCGTACCCACCTGAAATATCCTGGGACTTTTGTTGATGTTTTTGTAGTGGTAAAAAAAATAAATCAACATATTAAATGATAAGAACATGTCAATTATTGTCACAGACTCCAAATTAAGGCACTCCTGACTTTTCTCTCCAATTTTAAAGTGGACCGTTCCTCAACAGCCACTGGACTGCATAGTTAAAGATGTTAAGTAAAAGCTCTCACTCATTCAGAAGTGAAAATACTGAGGGAAATACTATGACAAAACAGCATTTCCATTACACTGCTTCTTAACCTCAGCAACGAATGGAAAATACAGCTCATCTTGGGACTACAGTCTTACTGTCTACCAGGGACTATTTTTTTCCCCATGATTCTAGTGTCTGAATACCCAACTGACATATGAGGATAACTAAATGGTCATTAATTATATTTAAATTATTTTCAATTAATCAATTATTAGCTAGGAATGAATAGTGAACTGGTGGAGAACATGAGGAAAGTGGGAAAGAAACCGCCAACAAGGAAATGCAGTCTCTTTTTGACAGAGTTGAAAGGCAAAAATGAGTTGAAGCATTTTTTGAGTATATATAAAATTCCTGTGTCATAAAAAAAATAAAATCAGAGTAACAAATGTGCAGCACTTTAATGTCAGACTTGACTGTCATTGGAACTGTTCACAAGTAGTGTGGACAATCTAAGTTGTACTTCATTTTCTAAGTATGATATATAACCATCAGGATAATTTAGAAAACACATCACCAGAACTTGGGCTGAGGAGGGAAGAAAGGGAACATCTTTGGAAGGTCCAGGTGGGATTTTTCAAGTGAACGCTATTCCAACATTTTGCAACAAACAGGGAGAAGTGAGGTCTGTTACACATCTTTCACAGCCTATATATAAACCAGCCTCAAGAATATTTACCTGAACAGATATATACAGGGTTGGTTTTTTTTTTTTTTTTTAATATTCTTAAAAAAGTAATATTTGCTTGATCTATGACACAATGAACGTCTCTACAGGGAAACCTACCATAGGCATAATAAAATATTCAAGAAGTCATAAAAGAGAACACGAGAGCAGTGTTTGGCCTTGGTAAAACACATTTAGGATGACTGCAATGTATGGATACAGCTTTGTTCAAGAAAGGAGTTGTGCATATTTAAAGGTACTTACAAAGCTGGTCTTCTCCTTTCCTTGACATGGGTATGTTTCCTAACCAGATGAGTAGAAAATCATGGACTCCATGCATTGCTAAATGAAGGCTATGCCGATCTGTTTTCTATGTCTGTGTTGCAATGATGGGATAGTCTCTTCTAACCCCTATGGCTCATAAGTGAAAAGAGATGCAGGTTTCAGCCGATGGGTGTTGATAGGCAATTTCAAGGACTCCATGTTTAATGAATTCATAGGATTCAGCTCCCCTTCTTTGTCTGAACAGATTTTTATATATTCTCTATAGAACTGAAATGGTTGAAATTACTTCAGGTCTACAGCCGTGCTAAAATGCTACTCTTTTGGTAAAGTTTAACATTTAAAACAAAGATTACCAGTGTCAGTCTGCATCCTCCTCATCTAAAATCCCTCTGTGTGCACTGTGAAATGGGTGACTTTAAGCATCTGTGTTGGAAAAGAATTACCGTGCCGCTACGTATCACTGGATGTGTTCAGCAGCTGCTTTCATACAAACCCTGGGCAACAAGGTCATTGGTAAAATGAGCTGGGTCTTTCAAAAGGCTGATGGGTGGCTCCGATGCAACAGATGTTTACCTTCGGAAAGGGTTTTCACCCAGGTCAAGACCGCAGTTGCAAAGCGGCACGTGGGACACAACACGTGGGACACAACCGCTCGTGGTGGCAGCGATGCCCACCTGGTTTGCGCCACTTTGCGAGCCATAGAGGCTCCTGCCCTGATTATTTCGTGGTGATGGATATAGAAAGTTACAAAAATGCAACTAGAAAAAGTTTTTATATCTTCCAAACATGCAATGTCCCATATTTTTATGGGAACTCAACTGAAATGTCTCAATGCCAGCTGTTGCATTCTAGGGTAATTCAGCTGGTTTTACACAGATCTCTCTGCTCGTAACTAAAAGCTAATTGACTATAAACAAGCGTACTATAAATGGGAAGAAAAAAATCACAAAGAAAAATTGTTTCCCAGGATGTCTGAAAAGAAATGGGCAAATTAAGGCTAAGACTAGAAAATGAGTGAGTTTCCCATTAAAAATACCCTCTGCCATTGTAGCTATTATTTTACAAAGAACCAAGTGACTTCAGTGCTACTAAATATTTAATGAGAGAAACCAACAATTTCTAGAAGTGTTGCTGCCTCCTATGGGAATAACTATAACTAATTCTCTGCCCCTGAAGAGCAGATTTTGCATATTGTGCCCAAGCTGACCACACTCACAAGCTGCTGAAAGACTAAAGCCCCTTTCCAAACAGAATTTTTTACATGCTCTGCCCCCCCCCTCCCCTCAGTGTTTCCTGGCTTTTACCCACTCGAATGGCCTGGATATTTCATGCCAAATGCTCAGATACAATCACACAAATATGCATTAGAAAGGGCGGGATGAGGGGGGGCTCATAACATTGCCTTCAGTAGTACCAAGAGCAAAATTAAGCGCAGAAGAAAGCGAGCTGACAGTTACTATTTCTGTTATGCCTCCTTCTGAAATCACATCCGTGAATCCTCCCAAAGCCATCCTGCAGATCAGTTTTCATTAAATCGCTCTCCTAGGTTCCTGTGGGTTGAAAGACGCTTAGTTTCCCTCATCATCCAAAGGTGAATTTTAACTGCAGTCATTGCTTTTGTAGTCGGAGTTGGGGTGGGGTAGTCAGCACAGCTAATGGGCAAGGTATACAGGAAAGAAAACCCATGGCTTGAACGTAACATAGAAGCTCCTCAGTATGGAAACTCAAAATCTGTTTTGTTCTACAGAATCGCTAGGTTTCGTGGCTTATACGATATCTCAGTGGAGATACTATTCGCTTCCCAGCATTTTTCTCATAACCCCAAATAAAAAATATCCCTCCAGAACCGCTTCCTATTAGCAGAGCATACCTTATATTATAAAACTTGCAAGTAGACCAGTGTTGTACCATGAAGCCTATACAGGGTTTTTTTTGTTTTTGCTTTTTTTTTTTTTCCCCAGTGTAAAAATATACAATGCTACTGCTCCTTTGTTGCAGTGTAAAGGTCCAACTGGTACTCGCCCGCCGAAGGCTCTACTGCTATTGCCCTTTCATACCTCTCCAACCCAGACCACTGTGTTACCCCTCCTTATACCTGAAACCTCACAGCGTAACGTATTTTGCCTCCCATTTATAACAAACAATGAATCTTTAGCTGGTGTAATGAGATACTGTCCAAATAATCCACTGTCTTTCATAATTCTGTTGTAGCTGCTCCAGGGCCAGTCTTTGGATGTGATAGGGTCCTTTAAATTCTTCAGTACATTCATTTTCCCCGTTGACAGCTCTACAAAAAGCACATCTGTTTGCAAATGTGAAGTAGCATATATATAGTACTGATTGCCTTCAGTGAAAGAGGGTTGAAATGTCAGATCAGATACGTGTATGTTTGTTTGTAAGTCATAAATCAACTGGATTTCCCCTCGGAAAGTCAGAGCCTGGACTTTGATCCTGCCACTGTCTTCATCCGCACTGACCAAATAGCGTCCGTCCGGTGAGATATAAGGTGTGCCCACCACGTCGCTGTTGGGGCCGATGACGGCATCGGTAACGCTGTCAATAACGAGCTGTGGCGACGCAGGCACTGACCTATTCCTCCTACACTGGACAAAGAAGTAACCGCCCAGGTGGGTATAAGCCATGGTCTGCGGTACGCAGCTATAGTTTTTGAAGTTGATAGTCTTGATGTGGGTCACAGTTTCCAGGTCAATTTTGTGAACTGCGGATTTCGATTTGTTAAAGATGAAGCCAAACCTGAAATAGAAAACATGACACTGAAGTCATCTCTGGAGACACGGTGGTGTGCTGGAGAAAAGACAAAAGTCAGCAGACCTGGGAAACTCTATCCTGTTGGTTTCGGAAGCGTGTGCAATAATGCTGTCTCTTTTCTCCCTCATTTTAGGGCTTCTAAAATGTTCTAAAAGGAGGTCTGTGTTTCAGTTAAAATTAGCAACCTGATGCTGGGAAGCTTGAATCTGTGCTTGGGTGTTTGAATAACATCTTCAAGAGCTGAAGCCTTTTACTGGGAAGACCAATTTACAAGAGGAAAGATATCAAGGCTTGGGTGTTTTGTAGGCTAGTGTTGCCCAGTGTTGTATTTAATCTGCTTCAGGCCTAGAGAGATGTAATTCACTATATACCCAAGACTTCTTCAATCTCAAAATAGAAAACTCTTCAAAACAAAGCACATCCCTGCCAGGTTGGGGCCAGAGAGCAACTCTGAGCTGTATGTACAACCACTGAGACCACGTCCGACCACGTCTCTTAAATTACAGCATCAGAGGGTAGCTGCGATGTGGTTTTGCTGCCCCTGGTGCCTGGGGACCACTGCAGGAGCTGGCGAGGCCGAGGTGTAGAGCAGATTTTGTTAAGCACCGTCCCGGCAGCCCAGGGAAGGTGTAAAACATTTCTTGAGGAACATAACCAGGCAGGGGCCGCTGCAGAAAAGGGGTCTTTGTTTTCTGTCTCAGGAGAGGGCAGACAACAGCGAGCAGAGAACAAATGCTCTGTAAGAGATATATGCTGCAGCATATCTGACCTTTGCTGAAGACAAGAAAAGGTCAAGAATAGCCCAGAAAGGTTTCTGCTTAATTTGAGAGGGAGCCCATAGAAACAGCCTGTTTGTGTTCATTGGATTCACAGGTCACTGCTACCGACTTCTGAAAACTAATTTTACATCAAGTAGCTTTTCATCCATTCAATGCAGACAGAAGGAAATGAAGGGTGTGCTCCGTTTTGTATCTCTTCCCCAAAAGATGTAAAATTGCTTTGTGAAACGCGGAGGACAACGTGCTTGCGTGCGGATAACATATATTTTGCTTAAAACACTAGGTTTGTTTCTTTATTTTTAAGCCATCTGTCAACGAGACACTCAGCAATGATTTCAGTTCTAAAGAACGAGCCGATGTAGTGTGTGATCCCATGAAAATCACTGGGATAAGCCTTTCATTTTCCCATTATACTCACATCCATTAGAGATTTCGGAAAATATCTGCAGTGGAGATTCCTAGAGCACTGTGTATGTGGAAATTGGATATGACACTTGTATTTCTCCTGGATGAATGCATTTTAAGTACACTTTAAAAAAATGCTTTCCCTTACAGCATTTTTTTCCCAAGACTTCTTTAATACTTGGCCAAATGCCCGAAGAAGTTAAAAAATGGTTCTTATCATAAACTTTAATTTAAAAAAGTGGGTCAGAACGTGGTTTATGTGCACACAGCTGCAGCAGAGGCACAGCGCTCGCATGAAATCTGTGATCTGAAATCTCAAAAAAAACCTTGCACTTAGAGAGTTTTTAATAGACAACAATCTACCCTGGGAGCTAATAAAAATGGATACATTCCTAGATACCCATCTGAAATAACAGGCAGCTGAAATACATATGCAGGAACATTTGCATACAAATATTTTTTGGCTCACGGAAGAGATTGCTTAAATATTCACCTTCCCGGGAAATACTGGTATTGCTATTTATTGTTTCTGAGTGGAGAATTTAGAACATGATCTCAGTAAGTCTCATTAGACGGCGAGCAATTATTTTTCTGGGCTGAGGGTGAGAGAGAACGGACAAAGATCTGGCCCTGAACAAATGAGATAGGAAATTAGGCACAGCATTCTCTGCTTTGCACATGGAAAACTATAGACAATTACCTACATTTAATCTTTCTTACACAAGATCATCCGTATACAGCCGATGAATCACACTGAAGCCAAAAGACAATAAAACAACAACAGAAGTGTAATTGTTCCACCTCCCGGTCTTTGAACTCAGACCGTACCTTCTCAGCTCAGTCCTTAACATTCAGCAGGGTCATCTACCTCCTGGCACTACTATTCGTCATAACGATCTTTTGAAAGCAAACGGGAAAAATGAGGTAGGGAAAAATTAAGAATGACAGCCATGAAGTATGTCTCATTATTTTTGTGTTTCAGGAAGCAAAGTTATTTATTTTGGATCAGATTCAACACATAATCATTTAAGTGTGACCCCGCTGTCCTCGGTGCTCACTGCAGGGAGCCTAAGATTAATGTAAGGAATTACATTATGATTTTTTGAGTGTTTAACTTAGTTAAGCCATACCGGGGACAGAAGATGGTTAAAAAGTTGTTATGTTATAACATGGTAAGAGCAGTATAAATTGCTGTGCAGTCATCATCAATTTTGATAATGTTAATGGGAAGCTTCCTGTTCCTGCTGGGAAGCAGCCAGTATTACTCCAAGTTATTAGTATGTTAGTTATACAATCTCATTAACCACTACATCTCATTAACATTCAAAACCGATGGTTCATAGAGGTGGGGTTTTTTAATATGCAGTGCTTAACTTTTTTCTGCTCAAACCGTGCACCTCACATAGAGATCCAATATTTGAACAAGTAAATAGTTGGGAAACACGTGGAAGAACCAAGCTTTATGCTTCAGGCAGCATCGACTTTTACCACTTCAGGCAATAATCTTTGACATAGGTTTCTGCCCAGACCCATGAAGAGATTTTGAGGAGGGAAGGCACCTTTCTGGCCATGAAATTCCCAGCACAAGCAAGCCAGGGCAGCGCGTCCTGCTTTGCCGCAAGGAGGCACCACTGACGGAGCTGAGGTCCGGACACCTGGGCACGGCTTTGCTTGCTTTTTCATTGATTCGCTGAATAACTACAGGTAATTTCCTCAACCATTTCTCCGTTTCACATGTGAAAATGGGGATAAGAGTAGGTAGCTTGATCACGAATTCGTTCATTAACATTCATCAAGTGCTGTAAGATTATTAGAAGCATGCCCAGTAGAAAAGAGCAGTATGGTCACTGTTGCCGTTCATTAAGATCATTTCTTACCTAACGTGATTGATAATAAGATTTGTAGGTGGTATAAAAAAATCCTCCACTCCTTCAAAGGGCGTGCGGATAACATGCTGATCCTCCCCTGCGCTGGCCTCTGGTATTACCTACAATAAATACACACAAGGTTGAGTACGGGAAAAGCAGCGAGTAAGGCAGAAAGGTAAATACAGATTACAGAGTCCTACACGGTACCGAGTGGCTTTTCCCAGGGATGCAGTAGAGTCAAATTGATTAACGACTTCAAAATACTGTTTGGTGTAGCTGTCTTGAAAAAGGTGTGCTAATAAATAGTATTTGAGGCTTGACATTTGTAAGGTAAGTACACAACTCTACTTTCATAAGATGTTTATATCTCGAGAAAGAGCAGTCATGCAGGAGCTGAAGCAGTATGACAACACTGAGACTGTAATAATTTATTCCTCACTGTCTAAAATAAACATTTATTTCATGGTCATATTTATTAATCTCACTTAAATGCACAGTGATCATTTACCAGCTTGAAGGGTCAAACACTAACTTACAGCAGTTAATTATCGCTTTGAAGGAGAAGAACTGCTCATCCATCCACCGCACCATATAAAATCCAGGGAAGAGGAGAGCAAGGCCCTTTGGCTCTCCCCCCCCATGCTGTCCTCCAGCCCAGAGCACACCTCCACCATCACTGAAAACTCAGCCCCTCCACCGCTCCGGAAAAGGAGAGGTAGAAGCTTTCAGTAATTAAAAAAAAGGAGAGGTAGAAGCTTTCAGTAATTAAAATGTTGAATACTCAAATTGTTCGCGCAGTTCAAGATGACTTGAGTCCATCCATCAGGAACTTCTGCTGCTCCAGTGCGCAACAGTAGTCGCTTTGAATTCGTAGCTACATAATTCATTAGGGAAATGCTAAAACCCTACAAGGTTTAGTGCAGACAGCTGTTCCGGTCGTGCCATTTAGATTTCTTCCAATTAGATTGCTCAAGAAAGATGCCCACTCTTGCACAGTGCTTTCATGAGGCCAGACATTTGCTTCCCACAAGCCAGTAATGGCTAAACAACAGCATCCCATTAGTTGGCTGCATGGGCTCTGTTTGACGAATTCCTGACTTCCAAAGAACAAGTGGAAATTTAGATCAGCCTCTGCAGTAGCATCTTGGTAAAAAAAAAAAAAAGATATTTTATTGCACGTCTGCAACTAACCACTGCAGGTTTTAAGAACGAACTTTGCCAAATTAGTCACTGCCCGCCTTTTGGGAAAGAAGGTCGGAAAAAAAGAAAAGATCTACTGATGCTGACGCTAATCTCATTCTCTACATGTGTAACTGCACTTCATAAAGATAACAGAAAGGACCATCTGAGAGCTGGAGCCTTATAACAAGTTTCCAACTGTGCAGATGGTGTGTTCTTCTTAATAATCACATGCTTGTGCCACCTCTCCTTTAATTACAGAAACCTCTCACAGCTGGATGGAAGAAATTAAGTCAGAAAGGGTAAAGAGAGCCCATTTTGTCTCCTTATACACTGTACGGGAAACTGCTCATCCCCAGGTGAGACAAGCTGGTGGCATTGCCTCAGAAACCTTCATTTATTTGCCCCCATTCTGTTTCTGGCGTCTTCTCCTGAAAATTCCCGTGTTTAGTTGCTAGTCCATTCTTTATTATTGAAGGCTGCAGCCATTATCTTGGATAAAACGTGGCTGGTGGGGATGGCTCGTCCCACATTCATCTCCAGCGAAGCCTTGGGCAACCCCACGACTAACATAGACTCCAGATTTGTAGGTTTTTAGGGCAGAAGGCAGAGCTACCCTTCTTCTCTGCCTGTTGGGGAATGCTTTAATGGAGATTGAGAAGCAAACATTTCTGGTTGAAGGAGTATTCACATGACACCTCTGTTTCCTGAAAGGTTGGACAGCAAGCGCCAGAAGATAACTACTAGAGAAGGGTATGTCTGGATGGATCAAATCAGCTCTGGTGTCAACTCCGCCATGTGACGTACAGCAGCAGCAAACTGCCCATTTCGATGCCTACACTGAGCATTTCTGTACCATCTACAGGAGAGTGAATCCTCCAGGGCAATCCAGAAAGGCAAATTAATTCGGTTGTCCAAACCTATGTGCATTACTGTACCCCAATATCACTGTGGGTCTGATGGTACTGAGCGTGGAGGAGCTCCAGGGACCTCACTGGCACCCCTCTGGTGGAGCCGCTGACACCCAATAACAGAATTTGTCCCTGAGGTTTTACTGTTGCTGTTTATGCTTTGTTCGTGCCCCAGAGAGTTGCTTTTTGCATTTTACTGTGAGAGGAACAGTTCTACCATGTTGTGCTCCGTCACCATCCAAAAGGAGGCTGAAGGCTCGTGAGAGACACGTGACAAAAGTAGCAATGTAGTGCATTGGCAGAAAACCTTGGACTTCTCCTATGTGGAAGGTAAGAAGAGGTAAATGCCTTTATCAAACTGGAGGACAGGGTGGTTTTGCTCAACGCACAACGAGGGTGATAGGCTAGTAACCCTGAAAGAGGTTCGACTCTCAAGACACTGTACAATGCATTCACCTTTTAATATTTCTTTTTACATGCAATGCTCCCAAACTCTGCAGACAAAAAAAAAAAAAAAAAATTGCAGGTCATCATTAACATCTGAGAAGGGAACGCTGCAGCTCTGCGGTGAACACACACTTAGGCTTATCCTTGAAGGTGTTACTCAGCCTGACTTACACCTCTGATGAAACACCACCAATAGCCTAAAGAGCAAGACATTTCTATGCAGAAAATATGCTCTTTGTGGCTTCTTGGTACCCACTGCTTTTAGACCTCAGTCGAGTTAAAAAGAAGCTGCACTCACGCAGGCTGCACAAATGACTCGGGGCATCGCAGGGCTCGTACTGCTCGCAGTCAGCTGCCAGCCCTTGCTGTACGACTTTATGGCACTTGGCTCTGTCATCACCCTTAAAACAAAACAGACCTTGGCGACAAAGCAGCCCTGCTGCCAGCCTACGGCACAGTCATTGCTCAAAAACAAATTAAACAGCAGGAAAAATATGTGAGGATGGACGGAGGAGGGATGAATAAAACACACTAGATATGCAAATGAAAGAGCAGCTTTATACCCAGACCATTAAATGCTGTTAATTACCAGCAACCAACCGGCTGCCAGCTTGCTACCGAGGATGCCAAGCCAAGGAAGGGCAAAGGCTCAGGTGCATAAGGACTTACCTGCAGCGTTGGTGAGGCCTTCCGCATGTCGCCCCAGCTAAGCACCCAGACCTGGTCGTGGGACTTGTCATAATGTAATTTGGTTGGTAATGGGTCAACATCCAAGGACTTAAAAAAAAAACAGAGACAGATATTTACACAGTGACCCAAATGCACATGACGAATGTTATATTAGTTTATGGCAGCCGTTCCCGTGCACCACCGTTACGCCCATTTGTGCAGCTTTGCATTCAAATCAATTGTGCGATCAGCAGCAGCACCAGCAGTAGAAAAATCTGGCTGATCGGTACCGTTTTCTGGCTAGACATCACTCCATCTTATGCTGTTACTTACAGCCAGCAGATCAGGGGCCAATTTCTGCTTGAATTATACCCACACCAGTTCATTCATCCCAACCTGCTCACAGCCCAGGTCAGGCAGCGGCTCAGTAAGCATAAGCCAGAAATTCGTCCTAGCGTTATTTTACCACGCTAGCTGCAAGCCTGGCTGCAGATGCAGCCCTAGACTGCGATATCCAACCCATAAAGGACTTTTTTTCCTGCTGGTGGGGTTATGGAACAGCAAACGACACAGCGTGAGCCCATGGGTGAAAGCAACGCAGGCCCAACTTTTTAGTGATGTCAGCACTGGGCAAAGATCTACTTTTTTTTGTCCCATATCAAGTCTTTTGCCATCAGTGAATAAAGAGTTCCCCGAGTAAGTACCTGTATGGCTTTCTGAGTCTGGATATCAATTATCATTACTCTATTCTGCTTAGGCTGTGTCACGTAAATGTACTTGTCTCTGACGTTGACCGCTGAAGCCCAGAGGCAGGACTGAGTGCCTTCACCTTCCACTCTAGGACAGATCTCTTCCTGAGGGGGGGAAAAAAAAAAAGAAGAGGAGAAAAGGTTTAATTTCTACAAGTTCAGGGGCTGGAGCAGCTAGAAGCTTAGCCTTGAAAACCATAGGAAAAAATTCCCCGGGGATTCCATTAGGATGATATTTTTCCCCTTTCTTTCCTGGAAAACATGAAATAATTATTTTATCAGGTACCACACTGCAGCCTGGCTCTACCCTGTGACATTAAACAGCTGGACCTCCTGCAAACTCACATTGAATTCAAATAAACCCACAGTCTATGGATCTATCTTTTGAAGTATGCCATGGCTCATCATGACTTGCCGTGTTGTCAGCGTTTATTAGCAACAGAAATATCACTCTGCGCTTTGGAAAAACAGCGATTTACATTAATTGAATCACAGCTTTATATTTTTCATTAAGTCTTCATTTTCAGTTCAGGGGAGAGTGCTCCAAGATGCTTGGGCTCTGGGAAACAGTAGGAAAATGTCTAGGGGCCCTACATGCTCCGACATGGAAACTTCCCCTGTTCAAAAGGAACCAAATCCTGCTGCTTTGGACCAAATCCTGTTTGCAGCTGCCTGATGCCATATTTTATCTCTGATTCTGTGCAAAACTGGTATTAGCTTTAGTGGGAGCTCACAGGTACCCTTAGTTTGAAGAGTCACGCGTGATCTTCTCTGCATGTTGGCTACTCTTCATTGCTCTTCCTTCTGTTGGGTTGCTTTACTTGAAAGAGCGTTTGTGTGGGACCGGGCTGTGGCATGGAAACGAAGGTAAAACTAAATGAGCACAGATATATTTCTGTGAGCACAACTTTTGGTTTTAAATCATGTCCATAAAACAGCTGGGTCACTTTAAATAACGGCACAACCTCCCTAAGGGGAAAGCGATTTGAGGAGCAGAGCTTGTTCAGGGAAAGAGGAGGTACAAGAAAAAACAATGCCAGCACGGGGTCTGTAGCAGAGTGATGATTGTGGATAAAAATTTCACCTCTAAGCAGCAGAGCTCTGTCGGCTAGGTACCTTGGTGGAGACCATGTGTAAGGGCTGAAGATACAAGACTCAACAGCTTGGCTGCCTTTTCCTTTCTGGCCCTCCAGCCAGGCTGGGGATCTACGCTACTGCAAGCTAAAAGATGCTACAAAAGCCCAGCCTTGGGCTTCCAGCAGCCTCTCAGGCAGCCAAGCTCCTGACAGCCTCCAAACTGCCCTCCTCATCCTCGGCTCTGTGCTGGGGCTCTCACAACACAGCATCCACCCAAGCCAACGAGAGCAGGGAAGGGTCATCGGCCTTTCTGCTACAGCGCTCTGCTGTGGCTGCTCCACCTCCTTTGGTGCCCTCTCAGAGCAAATGAGGAAACCTTTGCTGGAGAAACCCTCCTAAAGTTGCAGGCTGGTGTCACCACCTATGTGGCAAACGCTCAAGATACTAAAAGGGAAGAGGGAGGAAAAAGAAGTCAATGCTCCCTATACCGAGGCAAAAGGCCCTATGATATCTGCAGGAAACCCTTACAGGTCTCTCTGAAAGGCAGCCAAGTAATGATGTTAAAAATCCCTTTTATGCCCACCACTGTGCTGACATTATTTCCTTAAGTGCCCTCTCTGCTTTGTTCTTTTCAAGCTGTTTCTCCAGAACCACCTCTTCAATATTTACAGCTCTTTGGAAAAGAAACACAAGATTTCTGTCTTTGAGCAGCAACAGCTCAAGTGTGGCTTAATAACATTAAGCCCATGCTAAGGACCAGTCTTGGGGTGAGCATCAGCCTGGATTTCTACTAAGGTATAATAAAATCCAGTGGAAAAAAACCCAGTAACAACCACAAATGCACTGAGATTTAAAAAACACTGAATACAGGCTCACAAGAAGCTCTTGAGCCATGGCAGCAGAGCCTGCCCCAGCCCACAGGGCTCATGAGAGCCACTCTCCCCTTTTATTCCTCCCAAAACTGAAAGCAAGGCTGACTCCTTTTCTTCAGAGGGGAGCCACATTCTCAGCTTCCCCTGTAAATTGAGCCTTTAAAAAAAAAAACAAAACTAAATAAAGGAGTGACCAACAAAGCATTTCTGGAGGTATTTCAGCACCTGTATTGTATGAGATTTGATAGTTTCACGAGCATATATATGGTGTGTGTGACCACACAAGAGTACACAACACAGGCCTCTGAAAACGCTGGCCTCACGGGGCCTCCAGGCACGCGTTATCCCATTTGCCATGTTGAGCTCCACTGCATACGAGCCTGACATTCACTGACACTCTAACAAATTTTCCCGGTGATTTCCTAAAGCAAGGGTTAGGTAAAGTCAGTGCTGGCAGAAAACGCCAGACAGCAAACAAGGACGGCACGGGTCCCTGGTTCAGCAGCAGAAGATGCAGAGGACCAGCATGGTCCAACCATCCTCTGTGCATCCTTATCCTCTTCCCTGCTGTGGTTTAACCTGGGAAACTATTCCTAAAGACCTGAAAAGGAGGGCGTAGTAAGGTGGGTGTTGGTCTCTACTCTCATGGAACAGGTGATGGGATGAGGGGAAACGGCCTCAAGTTGTGCCAGGGGAGGTTTAGGTTGGACATTGGGAAAAATTCCTTCCCCGAAAGGGCTATCAAGCACTGGAAGGGGCTGCCCAGGGAAGGGGTTGAGACCCCATCCCTGTGGGGATTTAAAAGCCGGGCAGACGAGATGCTTAGGGACCGGGTTTAGTAGTGGGATGGCAAGGTTAGGTGAACGGTTGGGCTTGATGATCGTAAAGGTCTTTTCCAACCTAAACGATTCTATGAGTCTATGGTTCTATGCAAGTAGCCCACTCCTTTGCCTGTGGAGCCATCAGTAAAAGGGGCCAGGTAGGACCAGTGAGTGATGCCTGCATCTCTCTGCTATTGACTTTTGTACTTTTCCCACAGCCCAGTTACAACTTTTGGGCACGGATATGTAAACAGGTCAAACAGGACAAGTGAAAATATTTGCTGACATTTTGACATGATAACTGCAGTCAAATTCTCTGCAGCACATCAGTAATCCCCCATGTCAGTCTTATAACATACGTGGCTCCCTTAATTTCCAAGAGGAGAGGATGATATACCTCAGGGATGCCATGTGAAGCCCACCAAGCTCCAACATCACCGTGTCAAATGGGTCCTTTAGCAATAACAACCTTTGAAGAGATTAAGGGAAAGTTTCCCAGCTGTCGGCTGTAGCTGCCAGGTTTAGGACTTACATAAGTTGTGAAAATCCTCTCTTCGGGCCTGATGTGTCTCCGGATTTCACATTCGCTTGGCTGAAGGACTGTGATACCGTCGTCAGAAAAGACATAGAACATATTCCCGACACTCAGGCCTTGAAGGGAGATAAAGCAAAAGGAGCAGGAGGGTTTTTTTGTATGTATCCATAGCTGTCAGGACTTTTTTTAAGAACTCTCCCTCCTCCCCCCACACATAAAATCTGCCTTACATAAAAGTTGGTCGTTTGGATGCAGTCGGTGCATTCACAAAATCAAATTTCATGTCACAACGAGGGCTTCAAGGAGTGAAAAGGTACAGACACGTTCAAAAATGCATTGCCTTGGTGGCGGCAGTTTTAGACAAATCGCTACGTTCAGGCCTCGTGCACGTGTACCAAAGCGGGACTGGATTACAAGAAGCCCCTGTATTGCATTGTTACCTCTCTCAGATTACAAGTTGGGTTTTTGGTATTATTTCATTAAAAATAGCTCACTAATAATTTGAGAACTGAGAGAGAAGCTTTAGTTAAAATCAACCTGAAGGTTGGCCTATTACAGGCAACTTGACTTCTTGTAACTGTGATGCAAAATGGAAGCGCTTAACATCTGCTCCATGACTGAAAATCCATCGAGAGTTCTCTGTTTCCTTAAACTACCTGGATGAACTAACTATAGCCACCAAAACAAATACATTTTTGAAATCTTGCAAACTGTAATTCACAAATGTGGAGTAGTTCAGCATCGCAATAGCACTCATTTATCCAACTGGGGCATTCCAGAAGATTTGGAAAACTGGCTGTCATTGCTTTGCTGTTAGGAGATCGTATTTTATCACTTCTGTCATGCAGAAATGCCTTAGAACACTGATAATTTAGTTGTTCCTCAGCTACATACAATTGCAGTAACAAGCATCTTTTAAGAAATGTCCAGGATCTTTTCCAACATTCTTGTTAGGAAGATCCAAGCATCATTTCATCTTTTCATACCACCACCACCAAGTGTTTGCAATGACCACTGTCACCCCCAGTAATGTTGATAGTGTACTTATCTGCCACAGATATGGTGATGTGATAATTTGTAATTTCTGATTAATTACATTTTACCCATGGAGAAATAAGGTCCTGGCTCTACAGATCTGAACAGTGTTCAGCGTTACGATTCCCTTGGCTGGTCCTGTGGTGGCAGCTCCAAACGCTGCGCACGTCTACAGAGTTTCTCACATCTCTTAAGCCTTTGCAGGATTGAGCTCTAAATCACAGGAAAACTTCACAGTAAAAGCAGGTATAATTTGGATAAATGCATTTTTGGAAAATTTTGTCCAATACAGAGTATTTAGTAAGGCTAGGAGGGGTTTTTTGGTGCTAAAACCCCTTCTTTTTGTGCCAAATAAGTGGCTTCAGAGTCTCAGCATGTGGTGTTTGCTGTACTGACAATGTTCAAGTTGAGTCTCTCTAAGCCATACCACCGAAATACCCCAGTTAGGGCATCAGGCGGGTACAGGAGCCGTGATCCTTAGATGTGATGCCACGGTGAGGGATCATGCACGTAGGAAAAAAAGCTACTGAACTTCCATTGAGAGCTAAGTTATCTTTATGGACTAAGGGCTAATTTTTTTCCGAGTATATTGTTAAAACATTTCATTCGGGCACTTTGGACCAAAATCCGCACTCACAGCACGCACACAACTCCCACCCGAGCCAGTGGGATTTGAGTGGATACCTCAGAGGGCAGAATTTGACCCTGGCTGGAATGAGTGCACGTATTTCATGAGTAAAGGATTTTAATCCTCAGAAGTGGAAACAGGCAGGCAACAAATTATGACCATTGTGAAGATGCTTATTATTATTTTCATGCACGATAGTAGCGTGATTTTGTCTGATGATCCGATTACAATGAGGGTGTATTTCAGAACTAAGGCCTTAATTAGTTACAAAAATACTTTGATAATAATTTTACCCCCATAGGTTTGGAGTTAGTGACTTGGCAAGTCCCACCACTTATTTTATAGTAAAACGAGTGCAAGTTTTTCTGCTGACTGGTTAAAATGGGATACAAATTACTAACAGCATTCAGGTACTCTCTTTTTTAAAAAGTTTACCAATTTAAATTAAAATCCTAGTGAGGCAGGCACTGGAATGGGAACTGGGGGACTAATGAGGACAGTTTTTCTTTTTTCCCCTTTTTAATTGAAGACATTTCAGGTTGGATGACACAACTACTTTAAAACCTTTATAAAAGGCAACATATTTCATCTGTATAACAAACCCCCTAGTATAGCAAAAACCCCATTAAGAATGGGGAGGGTTTCCTAAACATAACACTTCTTGTTTGAACCATTCCAGATGAAGTTGACTCTAACATCTTTATTTCTTAAAACCATCAGGAGGACACCTGGTGACAACAAGGGTTTTCTTTATTTGAGGAAAGCAGCCCCCATCTGAGTGCACATTTGTGCTTCCCTCCTTTGAGATCAAAGGCAAATCTCTCACCATGGAATACTCCCCTCTGATCTGGCAATTTAATTTAATCTAAATGCTTGGAAGTATTTTAGAACTTAAATTTGGTAACAAAAAGGCTTTCGGCTTTTTACGTGCATACATTCGTGTAACTGGTGACTGCCTGCTGGCACGCCATGCTCCTCTTATCCAAGTATAAAGCAAGCAACACTCGCTGCAGAAACCAACATCGGCATGAAAACCAATCTCTGCCTTACACTTGGGCCACTTGCAGTTTTCTCTGTACACAATTAAAAACTAGTTTGTCCACTGAGTAAATACTGCACGTGCTTTCAGTTCCATGTTGAGCTGGCTGGCCGCGCTACGTGCCCTCATCTCTTGAGGTTTTACTTGTGCACGGTCTGTGAAAGGTTTTGAGAACAGACTGATAGCCTGACTTTTACAACGACCAACTACTTGTGCTAAAACTTTGACTTGCAGCAAAAGCTTGTTCTACACAATATTCTGTCCAGGCATTTTCCCAATAGCTTTACTTCCTGCAGACCTTGTGGGCATGAGGATGTGATCATTTTAATGGAGCTCAAGTCTACCAATCCTTTTGCTAATATTGCTACTTACACACAAGTTTTCATTTTAATGGAATTGAAAGAATACATTAACGTGTAAAACCAAAACCACCATTCCTCTCTTCCAGCTTTCTCTGTGCCAAGATTTCACATGCTAAAGTACGTTCGATGGATTCTTTGTCTAGAATGAATGTGCCAATCAAGTACTATAGAACAAGAGAGGCAGGGGAATAAACCTGCTCTAAATATACTGAGTTGTTTAGGAACATCAATAGTAAATCTGCTTTTATTGCCCATGTTTTCCCTGTACATTGCTTACACTTTCATTTAAAACGTGCAAGGTTTATAAGCAGTAAGTCCATATTGTCTAGAAGAATTATAATAAGACTTTCTGCAACCAACTTCTTAGTTGTGCTTTAAAGATCACTGTACCTCTACATCTGGTATGGGTTACCCACCTACTTTCTTTAAAAAGGAGCATAGGGGATGCGGTATATAAGCAGCCATGTAGCATCACGCAGATGATGCTGGACTGGTTAGATGCACTAGAGATTTCACTTCCAAGCAGAATGGAAACAGCAATTCTTAGTGCCCGTAATGCCATTTACAGGAATGTCAGCAGTGAAGAGACACTCTTCATTGCCGTGCACCAGGCATTTGCAGGTGGTGCATTTGGGAATAAGCACTGGAGAGCTGCCTTAGGCAGCTCTGCCACATCTCGTGACCTCCAGTCAGCTGCATCTGCTGTGTGTACGCGTCTGCAGCCGACAGCGGGACAGCAGGACTATGCGTTGGGCGCTTGCATACCTGGCCGAGGTAGCACCGGTCACTTAAGGGCTGGCACTTTCCTTCTGCCCCTAAAATCCTTTGGGCCAAGCCATGGCAAACCAGAAAGCTCCAAGCCAAGGGCGTGAAGCACGACTCTCATTTTGGATACCTAGAGGCACTACTTATGAAAGGGTCTTTGCACCCTCCAAAGGCAGAGTGGGCGTGCAGCCCTTCCCGGAGGAACCACGGGAGGGAGGGGTGTTTGCAGCGGGCAAGGGGACGCAGTCGAGAGCAGTTTGGATGTGCACAGAGACCTTCCCCACAAGGCTGGAAGGACACCAAGGTCCCAGCTTCCTCATATGCAACTGGCAGATGTAAGAACTGGCTTACGCCTGGACTTCAATCCAAGAACCTGCTCACAGCCCCCAGGAGCCCGGAGGCTCCCCATCCATGCACCCGGGCACCACACCTACAGAGGCAGATGGGCGAGATGCTTGAGAGCTCCTTGGGTCTTTGCACGACGTGTCTTACTGTGCGTTTTGGAAATTATGACAGCACAGGCATGCACAAAATCAAATAAATGTTCATTTCAAGTGCCTCCAAAATATCTTCAAGTCAATTAGCTGTTTAGGATGGGTTTTTTCTAATTTGGCTTCCAAGATACACAGACGCTGACCTCATGCAGGGCATATTATAAATTTGATCAAACCAGAGATCTTAACTGCCAATTAAAACAAGGAGAAATGGGGCAACCTTTACCCTGCATCGATTTAAAGGATAGAGGGAAGAAAAACCTGTTGGTATTTTTTTTTTTTTGCCTAGCAGTCAAGAACACAATTTTTGTGGCTCATGTAGTAAACATCAATACGTGCTACTGAGGAGGAAGAGCTTGAATTACTTGCTTAAAAATGCAGTGTATTGAATTTATGTCTTACTTGTTCAATTATGGTAATTCGGGAGCACTTCTGACACTTGTGCAATTGTTAATGCAGCTTGAGAATCTCAGGCTACTCACACAGCTGGCAGTTTATATAGAACTCACATTTTTATATATTTTATGGTTATCTATTATTTCGTAGTGGGAAAATGTAAGAAGTTATAGGTACGCTTTATATTATGAGAGTGACATCTCTTATTTGAATAGTTCAGCTTTAAAATGCCTGGTCTGTGCTTAATCAGGTAACTGTGAAAGTTGATAGAGTTAGTGGCAAGTCAGTGGAGAATGGCCCATCATGGAATTATTAAAGCAGACAAGCACATTATCACTACGACAAAAGAACTTTACTGCAGTACCTTCCTCTCGCCACAGTATGTTTGCAACTGCAGCATCAGAAAATTGGGAAAGCCAGAAAATAATCAGGAAAAGAAAAAAAAAACAAAACAACAAAACAATGTCAAAACTTTCATTGTAGCAAGTAACTGAATTAATACTCATGTTTACACGAACTGTTTCATTTGTGAGAACTCTGTAACATTCATTCAAATAAAATACCAGGAAAGACAGATATTTCTAAATACATTCGCTCCTTCTAGAGACAATTCTGAAACTCTGACATGGGAAAAATCCTCACTGCGATGAAGCCAACTTCAGCCTCTGCAAAGATCAAAGTCTTACTAAAGAGAAGATGTTACCTTCAAATGTAATTGGAGGTACGGTACAGGCTGTGATTTTCTGTACAGGTTCAATAAGCAAACATGACATCTTCCAGAAGCCTGAGACTTGCAGTTACAGCAGCTACACACTTTGCTGCATTTCTTCGTGGAATTTCATGCAACTCCATGCTCTTTTAGGACTCAAATACTCTTTGAAAGTACATCTGCATTTGAATTTCTGTTTAAGATACAGCCAATTATTTCTCAACATACTGTAATTTCCCTTGCTCAAGTATTCAAGGGAAAACGACCGATATTAACAAGAGTACATAAATCTATTTAATGAGGAATAGAATATATTTTCCAAAGAATCACCATGAGAGTGCATATTTATGGCTAACTTCATTTTCAATTCTTGCTCTATATTAACAGCCAGAAAAGTAGCAAAAATCCCATTTGCACCTAGCCTTTTATTATCACCATGAACCCAGGCGATCTCTCAAGTAGTTAAGACAGCAGAATTAGGAAGGATCAGGCCTCTGGGAGCTTTTCCATTGGGGCAACTAATCACCTCCTTCATTAATTGGGTTTCGGGGACAGTGTGGTCAAGATAACACTGCTGCACTCCTGCGGGAGATGTGCGGCTGAGAGCGGCTGGGAGAATATTTGTCTTGGAAGTGGAAGGCAATTTCACATGAAGGGAGAGCTATTTTACTAGTTAGTGATGTATACACAGGTAAAATAACTCAATTAGAACATTTTTCAAGCATCTAAATATTTGAGAACTTTGACTCATAACTGGCTTTAAAAGAAGAAGTCTTGTACAGAAATCAGTGTCATTTATTTTCTGAAACCACACCTACTTTGACAAAACATTAGGGTTTTGATTCTTTTATATCTAAAACTATTGCCAATTTGTTACTTTGGTAAAGATGCTACCTGTACCACACCCAGTACACTTCTGGCACGTGAAAGGCATCATCGTTCTGGACGAGGAGGTTTTACCTTCCTCAGGCAGTTCCTTCCCAAACCAGCATCCAATCCTCTGATCAAAGCGCGGACAAAACTGTCATTACCTTACGAGTAAGAGTCCAACACACCGCATGCAATGGACTGAGCTACTAAATTGCATGTATGCCACCACATTTAAACACACTTTCAAGAAATAAATACATGGAAAATGAAGCTTACGGGTCTTTCTTGCCGAATCTTCTATGAACAGTGAAGATATGTCCTCATCCACTCCCACCTCATTTTTAGCAATGCAGGTGTAGGCACCAGTGTCTTCATATCGAACACTACTGATATGAAGTTCACTTCCGTTTGCTGTAAGAAAGACACCCATAAACAGTGTTCCTCACTGCTGTTAATTGCTTTTACTGCCCTTAATTGCCTTCCATTGCCACAGCCACCCGGTGACGGCTCGAGAGGGTGGCTTCACCGCACAACGTCTCCCCATACGTAAATAGAGGTATTTGGGGGATTCTCACGAGAGCCGATGTTTTGCTTCTTTCCATTAGCACATACACACTCTGTGCCAGAAACAAACAAAGAACAATCCCAAGTGCAAACAATAAATTACATTTCATTTATTTCTTCTTGTTTTTTTGAAAAAAAAAAAAAAAAGTGCTTTTGCTTCAGTAGAGAAAAACTCACTTCAATTTTGCAATCTGTTTTTCATCAGATCACCAAAAACTTGGGCTTGGAAGGGATCTTTCTACAGTTCCTCTGATTGTTTTGCTTTCTGGAGCATGACTGTTGCCTAAAACCTTTGGAAGACTTTGAGATATCACACCCAACAGCGCAGGGATATCTGTGTCGCCGACGCTGGTTGAGGGCTGCGATACACCACAGCCAGACTGGGGGCACGAGGGGAGGATTTTAATATTTTTACACAGAAAATTGTGAATAAACATTTTTTTGCCTTTCATTGTGCCTGTTGCACCCTCAGGTGAACAAGGACCATTGGGAGCTTGGATCCAATGGAGCCCTTATACCTGAACAAATAATTTAATGCATTTCCCTTCCGATTTGCACAGCTGTACGCAAGAGGTGAGGCAGTGGAGAACCAGGCACACCGCCTTTTAACGGAACACCGTTACCACTTATATCAATCAATACTGTATTTCCCGGGAAATTCACAGGAGAAAAAGATAAAAAGTAAGAACAGGGGGTTTGTAACACGATTTCCAACAACTGCAGCTTAGCAAAAGTACAAGAACTTCTAGTTTAAAGTGGAAAATAATCCTCCTTAATCCCCATCTACAATACTTTAATTAATCAAAATTCTGTTCTTACCTAGGAGCGTTAGTTGTTTGGACAGTTTTGGCATGATATCAATGCCGTTCTTTAGCCAGGTAATTCGGGGATTAGGGATGCCTTCGGCGTGACACTTGAGGCTCGCCGACACGCCAGGCTCCTGCGCCTGCGTTTCAGGGTAGACGCGGATCACTGGCGGCACTGCGGGAAACAAGGAATTGGCGACTTTAAACTCACCCCCAAGTGCCACCCCTTGTCGGAGGCTCAAGAGCCGCTGCCTTCAAGCGGCGCCGCAGAAGAGCTCTGATCCAAGAACCGGGGAAATGAGCAACGTCGTGGCTTTCAGTGCGAGGTACAGTCGTGATTTTGCTACAGCTCAACTTTGGGGGCAGAAAATGGAAAATAATAATAGAAAAGAGTGAGCTAATAAAACAACGCCAGGGAGCAACCTCGATACCTGATATTGTATTTAGGCCGTCCTTGCTTGTTCTTGCTTTTTTTCATTAAGTGACTGATTGAACTGAAATAAAGTTGGATTAAAACCCAAGGCGGCTACTCACTATTTAAAAATTAAAGTATAAACTCCAAATATTCACTGAATCTAGTAAGGAAGGAGTTGGAGTTCTTGCCAATTAGAAGTAGCGCAGTATTCAACATTTTAATTAAATATCCATCAGGAAATAGCTTGTACATTCACTACCTGTTATTCTGAACAAATAAAGTGTTTATAAGTCACTCTTTTTTCTGAGAGGCTTTCAAAACATGACTTACCTTGTTGCAGGAAAGCCTCTCTGAACTATTTAATATACTCAGTTGGCGGAACTACTAATTATATTACAATTTCAGGCAAGTTCATTGATTTTCAATCACGTTGCCTTCATTGCTCAAATCAACAAGGCTTAATATCACCCATTAATTACTTCTTAACAATTTACTCACATACTTTAAAGACAATTTGCAATACTGCAATATCAGTAAAAAATATCAGTGGGACCTTCCATAATAAAAGGAAACGTGAGGATGTGCCGTATCACGGCTGATGGTATGTGAAGGGTGGTCATGGACTGCTGTGTTTCATAATCAAGTGGCCAACTTTTCTAGCAGGTCAGGAGATTTTGGGACTCATGACGTAACTGTTACAAGGTATAAAGTTTTGTAAAACCACACTCAGAGTCAAATGTGGATGCGATATGTGGAGGCCCAACGTCTTCCTCGAGGAAAATGAGTAACCTCTGCTAGCACTAGTGGAGGACTGAGGAAAATTTGTGGGATTTTTAGAAAACCCCTGAATGAATCAATACCAAACTTCCACTGGAAATCACTGGCTTAAGGGACCTAACTCACTGCTGTGTTTCTATATGGTCCATCGTTAGGCTCCAGGACTGGCAAAATTAAATTGACTTAACAGTTGCTTTAGAATAAAATGAAATCTGTGTTTGCAGCTTGCTCTGTGTCTATATATCCGTGTGGGGATAGTTTAAATAATTACATGCACTAGCATATACTTTCCATCTTTCTATTTTTATGGGCCTTACCAGAGAGAGATGTATTTTACTTCTGTCTTACCTACCAGCTGCCAAGTATTAACCAGAGCTGAGTCATCAGCTTGGAAGGAAACCAGCCAGGACAGAAAGCCCTCAAGTCTACTTGGGTTTTATAGCTTTAAAAGCAAGAGACTGTTCGAGTGTAACCTGAGAGGAAATGCCTAGGGGCAAAGTGGAGAGACCAAAAAATGGGGACTTCTAGCAAAGGAATGTCTTTAAACTTCACCTCTGCACTGGGTGTGTGGATTTACTGCCTTGTCTCCTGTTTCCTTTACTTGAGAAGAAAAGAAAATGTGTTGTGAGATGCAGGGCAGTGACCATGTAAGAGCTCTTTAATCAGGAGGTTACCAAAAAGACAAGGTTTGTTTTATTAAACTGAGTTTGCAGATTCTAAATAAAAGCATTTCCTAGCTTTTTATCTTCTCTTCCTCCCATCGATGCCTCCAGGCGGTGGCGGATCAAGCGGAGGGAGAGCGGAGGAAGCGATCTGCTGTTGGAGCCATCCCCGCGTTTGTTTAAGGGACAGTGTCCAAGCAATTCAGGGGAGCAAGCCTGGGAGTCAGGAGCTTCTGATTCCATCTCCACCTCAGAAAATTAATTTAAATTTCTCCGAGTCAGTGTCTCCAGGCGTGACAGGATAAAGATAGTAATTTTTGTCCACTTTGACAGAATTTTATGAAGGTCCTGCACTCAATGCTTGTCTCACCTATGATTTGCTTGCTACTAGTAACATTTTTAGAATGAAATGGTTTAGGAACTGAGGTCCATTGAACATCTACATCCATTGAAATTCAGTCTCATAGACAAGAGGTGCTTTGTCCCCTACAATTGCAGACGGAAAAAATTACAATACCCAGGCAGGTTAGATGCCCAAATCCTGGAGAAGTCAACGGGCAGTTAGCACTTAATGCCCCCCAGGTACATTCTCAGATGCACAAACCTACCTCTTCTAGTCCACAAGCAATGCTGACCCTCTCTTCCCCAGGGCTTTGCCTGCCCCAGCCCCTTGCAGACAGACTGGTGTGCCCGTGCTCCCAGCTAGCTACGTGAGAACCAGCTCTGGAGCAAAGCCTGCGGGGTCCTGTGCCCCGCGCAGAGCTCTGCTCCTGCCAGGATACGGCCACCTGCCTGCACCCGCCCGGCTCCAGGTGAGATGGAGACCCTCCAGCTGGGCTCAAGCCCTCCTCTAACATGTCCCAAATGGCCAAAGGCACCAGAGCAGTTTAACTTCAAGCCTAGTGGTGTTTTCTCACCCACTGCCTCTTAATAGAGATAGAGCCCGTCCCTGTCATCACCTATTCAACGCTCTCAGAACCAGTGTGGGTTGATCAGGTTTTCTTATAACGGTTTGCTTTAGGCTTTCCTCTTCGTACGGACACTCATGGACTGCCACAAGGACCATGCTCCCTAGAAACAGGGCGCTCCTTCACAAAGCGGAGTTTACTTGCACCACTCAGTTTTTTGCCTCGTACCATGTTCGTCTGCATGTAAGTAATCCACATATTCTACCTGCAGAGCTGAAAATACAATAGATTTATATTGCAAAAAGAAGCTCAGCAGTCCTCGACACTGAATCAATGCTCTGCATGAAAATTAGATTAACTTGAAATTATAGCAGGGTGTCTTTTCAAGAGTGATTAATAAAGAAACTGCTTGTTTTCACCTACAAAAATGTGTTGCACCTCATTCCTGCTCTCTTATCATTTCCCTGCTCCTTCCATTTTTAAACTTTTTATTTCTTCTCCCTTGCCTTACATAATTCATTGCATGGGTAAATTATTGCATGCAACTGCCTTGTGATAACAGCAAACTGCAGAATGCATTTTTATTGTCCTCGCTACAAATTAATACATTCCAAGTAAGCACATTTTACTTTAAACTTGCAAAGACTTCAGCTCCAGACTTTGGAATATATGGATTATCCTTTGCTATTTCCCTTGGTGAATATATATCATTGCTAACCATTACTGTGTCTGGAGCCAAAAGCAATATAAAAATGCTATTATCTTAAGCAAAGTAGGAAAAAAGAGGTAGTCAAACAAGTAAGAGATCCGGTAGATTGCCTACTACTGCATACTGAGTAGTATCCTACTTGTGAGCAGACCAATTCATTACAATAAAACAGCTCAGGTGATAAAGCACACGATGAGCACAGATGGTGGCATCAAGCCCCACAGACATACATTGCTGCTATAGGACCTATATGCTCCAAGGCTTAACAATAATTAATAGATTAATCATTTATTTGAGATGTTTTAATCTTTCCATTTATGACTGGAAAGGAGTTTGCAGCATTATATGTTTTCTCTTGAAAAGCCACATTAACAAAACATCTGTGTTTAAAACATCTCCCTGTTACTAGCAAATTTGTCCTATTGGGCCCTTATAATTGGGCTGAGGATCAAATGGCTTTTTAAAACTGTTTTCAAGGAATACAATATTCTGATTTATGCTGATGTTTTCCAGAGTGCAAGGACCAAGGAAAATGATGCCCTACACTCAGCAGTCTCTTGATTTGCAAACTATCCATTTTCATAGTTGATTACAATTTTATGAGATTCTTTATCCTCAGCAACTCTTTTTCTTCTTGAAAGTGATAAATTGCTTTTCCTCCCTACGGTTCGTGTATGCTGTACGCATTTCCCAAGCCATAGCCATACATAGGAGAGAACATAATTTTCCTACTGTTCTTGGCTTCTCCTGATCAAAGATACCAGCACGCAAGATGAATTTTTCATTCTTATACTTCGTGCTGCCTTTCAGCACATTCTTTTCTTCCAAAGACATTAAGGGCCAGGTGGATAAATACATGGACTTACATTTTGCCACTGCTGGTTGATTGATGAGCTCAAGCCAAACCTACCACATCAAATGCCACACGTAGGCTGCGTTTCACACGTGCGCTTTCTGCTCCTCGCCCAGAAGATGTGAGCCAGCGGTTGGGGGCATTCATCTGGTGGCCTTCACATTTTCTGCCTAAGGG
Organism: Butorides virescens; assembly: GCA_017310255.1. NCBI lineage: Eukaryota > Metazoa > Chordata > Aves > Pelecaniformes > Ardeidae > Butorides > Butorides virescens. The sequence continues at coordinate 108,071 of JADKXX010005065.1, forward strand.
GATTCTCATCTCTCCTTGTCAAAATGAGCATCTGGATCTGCCCCTGTTGTTTCTGATTTTGTGAACCAGCCGATACGTGCCCGGCTGCGAGGCACACGTACGGGCGAGGACACTGCTTGCCTGTCGTGGGCAAGCGCGTGCCCGTCTTCCAGCAGGGTTTGACTGCGGTGAAGTGAATTTGCTTTCTTTGGGCGAGAAAAGAAACAACCGTGACAATATACTGGGATGAAAGCAAGGCTTTCTATTGGTAAACTTTTGATAAATTTGATTAGTCCGTGATCCATCCAACTAGAGCTCTGAATCCCAGAAACATTTCGTTTTTGTCAAAATTGGGCTCTAAGCTTTCTGTTTAAGCTTATATTTCCTAATTTCCTGTATCACCTAATCAATGAACTGCTACAAGGCAGCATTATGTCCTAAAAAGAGACAAAGGAGAAAGTCAGATAAAAAGAATATGTTGGATAAAAGCATATGAAGAGGGTGCATGTAACTAGGATCAGATTCTTTAAAGGAGAAACAGGCAATAAAAGGAAAATATTTTGTAAGCTTGAATGATGGGCCTCAGTGGGAACAGTAAGCCAGGGCCCAGGTGGTACAAAAAAGGATCAAAGGACACTGGAAGAGTTACTGCAGCTTTGAAAAACACTGACTTAACTGAAACACAGCCTAAAAACTGGGTCCTGCCTGTACAGAAACAGTGAGCTTGGAAGGGTTGGGGATAAATCCTTTTACTTCCACTCGGTTCTTCCTTCTCTGCTCTTTCTGAATAGAGAAACTTGGAGTTTTCTCTATTAAAAAGAGAAAAAAAAAATTCTGATCATTTTCACAGAATAAAACCCTCCTGTGTTTCTGATGTTAAAAGTGTATCAGCCCCTCCCTGGAGGAGACAGGCGAGCAGATAGACCCGAGTTCTGGCTGACTTGGTTCTGTCACATTCTCTTACAGTTTTAGTCCAATACAGAAAAGCAACAAAAACCCTTCCATGTTGAAGATGGAGTTTTTAGTTTGATACAGACAGACAGAGACAATCCCCAGCGCTGAGCAGAGCCCATCAGCCAGACTCAGCTTCCCGGCATCTTCACTCAATTCAGCTCAGCTCAGTTTCTTCCCTCTACTCCTGTCAAGAGAAATTCCTCGATTTGTCCTTTAAGTGACTAAAAACCGAGAAGGATTTCCTGAGCTGGGCTCTGCCTTGGGAACCCCACCATGCATCTGAAGGCAAGCAACGTTGTCCTGACATCCGTCGGTGCTGTTGCCCCAACATCAGTTGATGGAGGAAGCCACGACACAGGCAGGAAAGAAGAGAATTTGGGGATGTGGGCAGGCAGCCAGCCACGTCAAAACCTACAAAACCTCGGCTCTGCAAAGCCTAATGGCTCATATGGGAATATCAGCTCCTGTAAGGCAAAGATTTCTAGACCCTGCAGTGTTTTCTAGCAAGCCTGGGTTGATACCAGAATGCAGGGCATTTTTTTCAGTATTTAGTGCTACATAGCAACATCAAAAAGCCGACATGGATAGTGGGGTTTTTTTGTATAACTGTTCTTGTATTAATAAGAAAAACCACATGCAGCTGTGGTGTGAAACTTCCATTTAAAAAGAAAGTGGGATCTTGCAACAAGAAGTTAAATCTAAGCAGCAGGCATGAGTACAAAACAAATCAACCCCTCCCCGCGCTCCATCTAGCTTCCCTCTCATTCTGCTTTTAGTTTCAAAGCCTTTGGGCCTTATATTCTCAGCGATGATAAAGTCTACATTGTTGTCTGCCAACCAAACTCCATTCAGGCCTCATAATATATCACATAAGATACAGGGGATTAAGTTGTTGGCTCGTGTTTCTTTCAACTGCCATTCATCAAACAAATAGCACTTTGAGGAAGGAACCCTGGATTCCCAGCTGCAGCATGCACAATCTGGTTATCCACATTGCTGAGACTTTACAGTTTACTACCTCAAAAGATGACGAATGATTATGCAGAAACATTAAGTCAGCTCTCATTCAAATCAACTGGGTGCTTCGTGCTCTCCTCCAGGTACTCGCTGTGGGTGGGGGGCACTTAGGCACGTCCAGAAGACCTGACCTGCGGTCAAACCTAAACCCCATGTCCACCACGGTGCTTCTTAAAGTGCATAAATATCCCTTTTTACTGTTTTCTCTTCGTGTCAGCCTCTCTCTGTTAACCTGTGCGTAGCTATCTGCTCTTACCAGTTGACAGCTCTCCTTTGCAGAGGTCTGTGCCCATCCAGAATTTTCCTGTAAAACTAAATACTTTCATACCAGAGTTCGTCAAAACCTACCCGTAGCGAGCAACAGATTCCCCTGTCTCCTATTCTGGAGATACTCCTGGTCATATTTGCACGTGTAAATATGGGTTTAACCATGGGTAACCACTTTGCTGCTGGGGAGGTGGGTGCTGCACAGGCTGGTCCCTCGCTGAAATGCCGGTTTAAGCTAATGTAATTTTAAACTACATCCAACCGCCTGAGATTGAGGTCAGAGGAAAGATAGCAAGCACCTGAATATAAGTTCCACCAGGCGTAAATGTGGTCCAGGGGACGGAGGTGAATGAGAATGCTGGAATATGGCCCGTGTGATTCTCTCACCTGTAAAATGGTTTGCCCTCATTTTGCAACCCAGCGGGCCGGATCTTTAGCCAACGTAAATAGCCCTCAGTGAACCGAGCTGCCTACAACCAGGTAACAACCTGATATATAGCTGTGTGCTGTATTTATTTAAATACCCTGGACTACTGCATGCCACAGAAATGATTTTCTGGAAGAAGAAATTATGGAAGTAACACTTCTGTTGACAAAAGTAGTCATTAGTCTAAGAGATGCTTTGAAACACTGCTCTTAACTCTATGGAAATGTTACTGACAGCTTGTTTTACAGTTACGATGCCTGCGGAAGCCCAGGTAATTATACGTGTCCCCCCGTGGTAGCTTTCTTTTTGATTGCCTGCATGATAGCATAAGTGAGCAAACCCCGAGCCACGTCCGCTCTCGTACAAAGGCACTTTGGTGCGCGGCTTTTCGCGCCTCTGCCAACGAGATTAACGCGCAGCTTTGCTTACAGGAACGTTTTCATGGATTATCATATATGCCATTTACTAACCATTCACCTGAAGGACGTGGGTCTGATACAGCTCTTCATAGCCGTAGGCATGACAGGTGTAATTGCCCATGTGAATTGTTGTTACCTTGGTGATGTAGAGGGAATCATCTTCTCCAAAATCCTGTATGCAACAGAAGACAGGAAAGGTGCCTTATTATTTAGCAAAAACATTTTAAACACCGCATAAAGGGAGACTACCTTGTTCAGTGGGTTTGATAGCATTGCAGCTTGGAAACACAGCTTGAATTTTGAACAGCGGGTTTTAAAGTTCATAAATCAACATGCAGGGAGAAAATGAGCGGCAATTTAAGAGCAAGGCAAAGTAACTCATCTGAGAACATGAACTTTTGTGCTGGTTGCTAACAAGGTGCTCTTTGCACATAAAAAAAAAGATGGCAATCTCCAGCTGTTTAATTTATGGGGGAATTTAGTATCTACCCGTTAACCTCAGACGCATAAAATGCTAACTTCTGGGTGGGTTAAGGTTTCTTTTTTCTACGCCGGTCCTTAGAAAATGCACTGTAACCTTGGGGCTTGATGAGAAAGAACGGAAACTGTTTGTCACTTATCTCAGCCAATATCCTAGGCAGGAGACAAGGAAGAAGACAAAAAGCATTTTCTCAGAGAAACTTGTTTTGATCTGTAACTGCTTGACAAGTATCTTTACTTATCCCCTTCATCTTCCCAGATCTGCTCTTGCATTGCTTCAATTTTTGATTATAGATGGGGAGAATGTGAGTTAGTAGAGGGGTTTTGGCACTTGAATATGTTGTAAAGTGCCCTGTTTAGGAATTTATTTCAAATTATATTTAATTGAACCACAGTACTGATGGGCATATGAAGCAGCTTCTCTTGTTACTCCATTAATGTTCAGACTTCTGCAGCTCCAGAATGTTTGTACTTCTATGCAAGCCCAGAAGGATACATTTAAAAAACAGTTCATGAGCTTAAAGCACAATTTTTCTGTAATTAGCTCCATGCGTGAAGCATGCTAAATGAAACCCTTCACAGAATTTCACTGAAAAAGTACGGTAAAATTCAGCTTAGAATCAGGGTGGTGCAAACCCGGTACAATAGGTTGAGTGTTGAAGAGTGGTTTTGCTTGTGAAAACCCAGGGACTTTTTTTTTCCAATTTCCATTGTGTAGGTAGAAAGCCAGCCTGCAGCCAAGGGGTGTGCCGGGAAAGCCCCCCCCCAGGGTCGTGCCCGCTGCCACCCTTGCCCACCATGGCCAGTGGGGGCGAAATGGAAGTGCAGCACTGCAGAGCCATGAGGAGGTGAAAACTCAGCCAGAGTCTTCCAAGAACGACTTGATCAAACCTACCAGGGTGGACGGCACAAAACAGGATCGCAAATTTGCTCTGCTGGTTGGGAGTCAAGAATTTGGCCTGCAATTTCTTTGTGATGACAAAGGAACCCATGCACAGGGGTGCTGATGCCGCTCCCTTTCCCTGCTGCATCCAGGGCGACAAGGAATCACCCTCATTCATTCTGTTCCTGCAAACCCCCTGCCAGGTGCTCAGAAATTATGAGCAAGAGTTGTCTGATCAGTGGATGGGCTGCTTTCTAAACCAAAGTCATTCGGGGCTCCCTATATCTCAACATTTCTTGCCTCTTCAGGGTGCATCTGCTTTACAGTTTGAAACTCTCCTTTCCAGCCATGACACTTAGAGCATTTTTTGAAGGAAGCTGCGATTCTGAGGTAGACTTGCAATGCCAGCTGGCACCCTTCAAGGAAAGTACAAAGTCACCCAACTCTTGCAGCATGGGATTGATCTAGCACTAGTTCTGCTGGCTCTTGAATCTTCTCCAATGACTTCTGTCTGGCACCAGAGAAATGTCTTCGTGCCTCTCCCCTCCTCAGTGGCAGGCCAGCACCAGCAGGGGGGAAAGGGAAGTTTGGGAACTTGCCTGGTTTTCAGACATGTTACAAGGCAGATTGAGACCAAACACGGAGAAATAGAGCGTTTACAGGCAGGGCGACAAAGCACAGACCTGGGAGGGCACAGATATAACCACCCTGGTTCTGCAATCTGCTACCCTAAGGCATGTGCTGCCCCAATGTGCAAATGTAGGAACAATTATAAAGAATAAATCCATAGATGATCCTGAAATTCACTATCTGTAATCGAAAGCATCAGATATATTACTGCCACTTTGGGTGTCAGGCAGATTTGGCATCTACACTATGGGAGAAGCTGGCTAAGCTACCCAATACATTATTACAAATATCTACTGAAAAATTCCCATTTCAAGCATTTGCCTGTTTTCTAGTCAGCTAAATCTGTCCTGCCAGAAAGCAAAGATGCACGAGTAACTGCAAATAGAAAAGATATCAACCCTGTTCAAATGATATTTGCATGAGATCGAGAAAATGCTTACAGTAGAGGGGACTTAATAACAGTTTCTAAAGTTAATCCCAAAGCAACTCAAATTGAGTTTAGATCAATAAAAGCAGGATGGCTACTTTTATGGAATGATTTACAAGGAGTTGTGGAAAAACAGGACAATAAAATCTTCTCTGTTTTAAGTATGTTGCTTCCTTTAAGATATCTCAGAAAAATACTATGAATACTCGGTTTGTGCTCTGTAATTGTCTTTTTATGGACGATCTGTTTTTTCCAATGCATACAAATGTATTACTATAAGTAAAGACCCTTGCAAAAACAAACTGATGCAGGATTATATGATGATTCTCCTCCTCTCCAAATGCATTTTTCTTGTAAAGAGAAGCTTATATTGGTAAAAGCATGGTTTATGACTCCTAAAAACTATTTTCTGACTTCTAGCACTTAAAGATGGTTCTGAAATACAATTTAGGTTAACACTGTATCATTTCTGTCAGGCACAGAAGGAAATTATCTGCCCTGTATCAGAATTTGCACACACACAGTAAATTCCCGTAAGAGTACGACACTGTTAAGAATGACCAGCATTACGTATGGGAAGAAAAAAGTGATTATGGAATTTAGGTTCAATGCTGAAACTTTTGTTGCTACAAGAAGAATAGTGAATTCTCTTAACAAATTAATGACTCTTTCCATGGGTTTATTGATTGCAGCTCATGGTTTCTCCTTATGTTTCCCTGTGGATATAATTAGTACATTAGGATTTCACCGTTAACATTTTATATATATGCATGCATTCTTATGCACAAGCACTTCCTGCGTATATTTTATAAAGGTATATTTGGAAGTGCTGTAAAAACCCAAGCCCTAGAGCATTAGGAAATGATGAGTCTTTGATTCCTTAATAGCCTCTGACTCTCCAACCTGCACTCCCCTCAGCCGGGAGTCCTGCGGCGCAGCGGGACAGGGTTTAGTGGTGGGATGGCAGGGTTAGGTTAAAGGTTGGACTCAATGATCTTAAAGGTCTTTTCCAACCAAAGCAATCCTATGATTCTATGATTCTAAGCCACCCCGGGCAGGCACTGGGCAGCCCTGGTACCTGGGCCACTTCCCACTGCCCTCCGTTGCCTTGGGAGACCTTCGGAGCTGTTCCGGTGCATCCCTCGCCACTGGCACTGTACGGACTGGGGTGTAAGTTAACACTGATGGTGCTTGGCTGCTGCTGGGACTGGGAAGCAGCCCTCGGCTGGGTTTAACATGATTTTATCAAGCTGAGAAGGGAGGCAGGTCAATAAGGACTTTCTGCCTCACAAAAACGTGCATCAGGCAAGTGGGAGCTCTTTGAACAAAAGTCCTCGGGAACTGTTTTGCACAAAACATTTTGAGAAACTCTGGTTCTGAGCTCCATCCCTCCATCCAAACGTGCACACGTAAGCTTGCTGGGAGAACCAGCAGGGGAAAGGGTGGGGTGGGCAGAGGGAATGGGGAGAATTCACGCTGGAAAGAGGCAGAGGAAACATTTCACATGCTTTGACTTTCTTCAGATGGCTTTTGCTCACAAAGCCAGGTTTGCAAGTTCACCATGAGCCTGAAAGCAGTCAGAGGGAACCATAAACATCTATAAAAGGGATGTAAGTAAATTCTTCTCTCCCCAAAACCATCCCACCCTTACAGCAGAGGGGGATGTCTAGGGCTGTCCAGGAGTCTCAGCGAGTGCTGCACCCCCCCAGGAGCTGGGACTGCCCCTCCTGCCCCCAGCAATGCCCAACGGTGGATGGAAAAGGCCTTTTTATGCATCACCTGTGACATAGGATAGGCAACCAGAAGAAAGGCAAAGCAGAATTTTCTCGTGAAGAGGAAGTAACAGAAGCGATGAAAATGTATGAACAAGAGGCAGAAACCATTCTAACGTCACAAACTGATGAGCCTTGCATCAAAGCAGCCAGGTAAACAGATAAGGTGTTCATCACCTCTGTTTTATGGATTTCATTATAAAATAATGCTATGCATTTGGGTAAAAATAATAATTCAGCAAGCTGTGCTTATAATTTCTCATAATTGATAAGGCCAACCAGTGGCAGGTGATAAGTTGACTTCTCCAGCAGTTTGTCTCATGCTTTCTCTCCCTTTCTGGAATAAAAATTTCTGTGCCCTTCATGAGCTGTTTTTATGTCTCACAGTTACCCTTCAAATAAGGGACTGATTAAGTGACCTCAGAGTATGTTTTAACTTTTCGAGATTAAAAAAAATGCACCACCTCGCATTTTAAATTGATAAGAGCTCAGTAATCTAAAAAGCAGAAAAAAAGTTGCTACTGCACACAGTCAATTTGAAAAAATAACAAAGCAGATCCCAGAAAATGGATATGTACTTTTTTTTGTATTGTATTTCCTTTCCATCACTACTGATTACACAAGGCATCGGTCTCTCCAAGCAGAAGATTTTTCATATTTATTTATCCCATTCCTCCCTTCTAATGCATTCCCTGGTCATGCAATCTGCCGTGGTTCAGAGACACCGCGCTTAGAAATGTGTAAAACATTGCATATTGCTTGTAAATCTTGTCCACATCCTGTCTCAAGTGAAATCCAGTATGGCATTTAATGCCACAAATCTCCTGCTCGGACACCCAGGATCGCAGCCGGTGGAGCGGGTGCCCACGTTAACCCAGGGCCGGGGGCGATGCCAGAGGGTGCGGGGCACCGGCCGCCCACCTTTTCTGCCCATTTCAGATGCTAGCTCATGAAGCTTTCTGACACGTGTCGGGGTTGTTCCAGAATGGAAACATATTTAAAACCCTTTAAAGTTTTGGCAGAGAGGATCACTTGTTTTCCAGGAAGTCTTAGTTTGAAGGGGAATTAGCACAGAGTAGATTCGGGCTTATTATTTTTTAGGATAACTTCCAGTTATTTGAGAAAAAAGAAAAACTTGCCTTATAGCTATAATTAGAAAGAAGGAACAGAAAAACAAGTCCCAGTGACACAAAACCATGAGAGCTCCCCATCTCTCCAGCCATCGGCACACGTCACACCTCAGGATAGCGCTATGGGGTACCCCCCCCTCTCCCCCCCGGGGTAAACCTACACCGTGATTTTAAACCACCCCAATTAGGTACTGAATGCTCATAATATCCATTGGGGGTGAGTCCCAACGGCAGTCGATACCCTCTCATCACGGTGACTTGAAAGTGCCCATAGCTGAAATAACGACAGAGGGAATGGAGCTCCCTGAAGGAGAATCCCACTGGTTGCTGGGGTTTCTTCCTAAATAATTATAATAATAGCAATAATAATAATAATAATAGCAATAATAATAATAATAATAATGAGGAGAAGGAGGACGAGGAGAAGGAGGAGGACGAGGAGAAGGAGGAGAAGAAGGAGGACGAGGAGAAGGAGGAGGACGAGGAGAAGGAGGAGGACGAGGAGAAGGAGGAGGATGAGGAGAAGGAGGAGAAGGAGGAGAAGGAGGAGGAGAGTAAGAGAATAATTGGCCTCACTTTCAGACCCTTCCCATCAGCCCTTTCCACTAAGCCCAGGGAAGCTGGGAAGTACCCAGTGACAAAAGCAGTCCCAGCACTGGGGCTAACTGGTGTCACTGGTTTTCCACCAGACAAACACCGTCATGATTTCATAGTAACCAGCACAGAAACAAAAAGGTATTACCTAGTTCATGTTAAAAAAAGTTTTCCTGATCCTCAGAGTCCTAGAAATCTCTCATAATGTTTACACGATTTTAAAACAAAATGTACCCAAGCGTTTAATGAGATGATTATTATGCAAAATCTACAACAATGGCTATCACTTTGAAAATGATTTCTCCTCACTAATCAAATGACTCTGATCTTTTTTACAATAGATTCATGAGTGATTCATATAAAAATAATAAAAACTAAATTAGTCATGGGCTCTTAAATCACTTTCTTTGGTGCTTTCAATAATTCATTTCCAGAGACAAGCTGAGAACTTATGCTTCATTAATATTATTTGTTCTTGGTTTTACACATGCTATCACTTCAGTAATTTACATGGGGAAAAATTCAGCCTTAAGCAAATGCCAGAAAACTATTGCAAACACAGCCTGATGAGGTATTAATTTATCTTTTCTTGTTTTTCTGCTCAAAGAACCTAGCACAACATAAGACTTCGCTGGTGAGCCAAAAAAGTTTCTGGCGCGAACATATGGAAATGAACTTTTTAGATAGTTGTGCAATTATAATACAGCTAAAAATGGATGAGTTTTATATCCTGAGAAACCCAGAGACAATACAATGAGAAAAATCAACGGCAGGTCATCCTGCTGGAGCTGTTGGAAGGGAGGAATTAGCATACCAGGAATTTAGTGAAACGTTTCTATTAATTGGATCTACTGGACATTTCAGAGAAAGGCAGAGACCATGACTGAACAGGTAAGTACCAATTCTGGGAGGAAATGATATTCATAAACTCCAACTTTCTTCCTACAGTACAGAGGTAGATTTCTGGGATTAATGGATTTTGGTCTGTAATTCAATTATCAGTCGCAAAAGTCAGAGCAGGTAGGGGAGAGTACAACTGATTTCAGAGTCCTAATTCATCTCATTCCCAATTTTTTTTAATGTATTTGTTTAAGCGTGCCAGTCTAGTTACCTTCATGCTTCACCACAGATGGGCTCACTCCTTTCTTCTCACTCATTTTCAGAAGATTCACGCTGCGTTCATAATTCTGCTTTTCTGCTATAGCCCCTGGACTGGGTCCATGCAAGGAGAGTTGCATCTAACACCTCAGGTTTCCCAAAAGTTTCACAAGGTAGGTGCCCTATATGCCTCTAAAAAAAGTGAGCAAAACAAACCCACCCTAGAGTAACATCTTCCTCCACAAAAATGGGCTGTTTAGGAAGGTGAAGCCTTATACTCCACCGGCTGCTTAGGACCAGGTGAACAACTCTACTGTCTCCATGGAGGTATTTCTGCATTTGCAATAATCCCCTACAAACTTCAGTCTGTAGTTTGTAGCCCAAAAATGAGCTACTCCACAGAAGGCACAAGTGCATACAAGTTCTGTGCTCTTCATTATAGCAAAGTGAGAGATTATATCCATATATTCTGAAAATATTATAAGTATTAATTTTCCACTTAACCTCTATTTTAGAGCCTGCAAAGACCTAAGACACTGTAAGCACTGTGCAATTTCTTAAACTTTGATTTGAAAGAGAAAAAGCTTGGCTTTAAACATACAACTTCCTGTAATTTACTCCCATCACTGTATTCCTCCAGCATCCAGGATGACACAGGGTTTGATCATTTTAACGGCCCGATTTCTATTAGCAGGGTATTAAGTGGGGTTATTCACACATGATCTTTTTATTATTTAACAGTGAAACTACATTAAAACCATCAACAGGAATAGATCGCCTTCATACAGCCTGTTCTAATGAGAAAGCTAATCCAAGTGACTCGCTCTTTAAAGGCTGGCCATTTGCTTTGGGTTTCAAATATTATGCATGGAAAAATGGACATTTAAATGAACACGCATGAAATGTGCATCAAGGCAGGAAGGCACAGACCTTGTGAGTGCCATGGCATGCACAGGGCGGTGAATCTTCCTGGGTGCACAGGTGGATGTGGAATATGAGCAATCAATGATTTTGGAGGTGGTCTGTACCCCCCCACCCCACCCCGATTCACTTCTGCCACCTCTTTGCACCGTGGACCTGGTAGAGGTTTGGTGGGCAGAGATGGAGGCAGGCTTGCATTCAGCCAGAGTAAGGCACAGGGATTTGTATGGGGAGGAGGAAAACCTGTTTGGAGAAGAGAATCACTCCTATTCCTCCAAGCAGGGATGTATATCTCAGAGCTCAGCCTATGTATCTCAGGTGCCTTCGGGGTCTGGGGAGATGACAGGAACCCCAGCAGCAAACCCAGACGTTCTTCACATGGCCTTAACAAAGGCAAGAGCGTCTGAAGGTGGGAGCAGAGGTCTCCAACCAAGTTTCCATCCCCTGAAAGCAGACAATGGTGGAGGAGACGCATGGGAACTGGGTGAGCCTTAGCAGGACACGCTGCTGCGCTCCCATCAGCTGCTGCTCAGCCATTTCCCAAACTGGGGACTTGGTCCTTGTGATGAATACCTCTGGCCCTGGACTTGTTTCATCACAGCTTCAACGCACCTGCCCTTCAGCCTGGGTGACATCCCAACGCTGTAATACAAAACTGAACACACATGAAGTCGGTGCAGGGGGTCTTTTGGACAGGAACATTCAAAGCTTCTTCGAGAATTTGGCATGTGGACTTCTTACCAGACATTTCTCCACGTAGTTTGTACAAGATGGGCTGGTTGATTCACACAAGTGACAATAAAGCAATGATATGCTGCGGTTTGTTAACTTGCAGGAGCATGCTTTTTAAGTGCAATTATTGATTTTTCATCAAACAAGGAGGAAGACAAGTCATAAAGTAGCTGCAAAGCACTCACTCCCCTGCCTTTAATCCCCTTCTGCATCAGCAGAAATGAAGAAACCTGTATTTCAATGAATGGAATGAAAAGCTTGTTTTTGAACTAATGATCTAATGCAGATCGGAGTTAAAGCGTATGGATTAATATGAAATGAATCATGAAAGATACTCATGAATTTATGTTATAGCTACCTTCATTACACCTAGTCATTCAGCAGGTTCTTATCTACCTGTATCCTGTAACATCTGTTTTCTTATGGTAATTTCTCTTCTCTGTTGTTTGCGTATGCTTTCACCATGCTTCCGGAGAATAAACTTCTGTTTATCAATTTTGTTTATAAATGTACGTACATTTCTCCGGAGATAATGTCAAATCATGTGAAACAATATCCTAAAAACACTGTAAAATACATTTGACTCCATGAGGAGTTTATTATATTCTCAAATTGAGGAATGTTTTCATAATCATATATTTGGGGAAACATACTGCTTGTCTAGGGGACAAAAGTGTATTATTTTGAAAGATGACGCGTTTGAACCACTTCACTATTTGTAGTCAGAAATCAATTTATAGCTATCACAATCTTATCAGTTTCAGCTACATTATAGTTACTTTCTGCATGAGAAAAGTCAATGGGACTTTTTAAAAGTATAGCTGCAAAAGGCCTTCTCATGGATAAATAATATGGGTGGGTAATTTATGGGTAAGTAATATTTTTATGCTAAAAGCAATCTTAAATGTTTGCAAGAAAAATAGTTTAAGTACATGCACCATTAAGATGGCTCTTTTGCAATAGTTATGTTACAACTCATTAACAGAGTTTGTCACAGACAGGACGAGACAAATTATTAATAAAGTTGCTTATGAAAGCTTCTGATGAAGACAGCAATGAAAAGTTATTAATATTTTGTTGCCAATCAAGGTATCACATAAAAATGATTTAAGTAATGCACTTAAACAACCAGGCTTTATAGTAATCTTCAACCTTTCAGTTCTGTGTACATTTAGGATCATCTAGGTTTTTGTTGACCGTCTTTGTCACTTCTAATATTAATCTGGAGCACAGTCAACCTCCTCATATCACATTTGTCAAGAATCTGGAGGGAATAAAGCCATGAAGGACTTTTCCGCTCTGCCTCTCTGCTGCGCTCACACCTTGTTGGAAGGACTCTGCTTTTTTCCAGAACTGGGCTGCTATTTTCATCTGATTTCCTGAATTAGCATTTAGAAGAGAAAGAATTTAATTGAAATATAATACGAGGATTTTTCCAAGTGTGCGAATATCCTGTAGGTTTGTATCTGATTACCACTGTGCCAGGAGCAGGGAGGATTTTCTTGAAGTTAAAAAGGTACAATTAATCTCCTGTTGCACTTCCAATTAGCCAAATTGCTAACCTTATTGTGAAAAGCAGAAATGCAATTGAATTTCTGCTTGAGGCGTACTAAAAGAAAACTGAAGTAATTTAATTAACTGACTTCAAGTATATTAAGAAGCGCACTGCCTTTACTTTCCTGCTGTCGATGCCTTGAAATAGGTTATTGTTTAATGTGAGTTTCTGTACCCATGAGAGGCTGAAGCTTTGAACTGTCTCCTGCCACCCACCCCAACCCACGCTGTCGAGCGTGCGTGGCTGCACGTATTTTCACATTGCAAACCTCAAGGCGAATGGTGATGCTACCTCCATGCTACACGTGAGTATCAACCCCAAACACGAGGGCGTTCACGCTGCAGATGAACGTGGCTCATGGCCCGTGAGTACAGGACTTTTAAAAGCTGTGCTTAATCAAAATAAAAAGACTGGATTTACCAGCTGAAGGACTCTCTCTCCATCCCCGCTATGAACAAGCGCTTCAGACATGCAGGTGCCCATCCTTGGAAGCCAGAAGGGGGACACACCTGAGCTCCAGAGTCCTACAGGCTGCCCACAGTGGAAGAGGCACAATAAAAGACAGCAAATCCCCAATTTGTGTCACCTCAAGTAACCAGACCACAATACAGATGGCAGTGATATATACAGAACATCAAAAACTTTACAGTTTAATTAAAGATGAAAAAGGTGTGGAAGTGTTTATTAGACAAAAAAAGTTGATGGGCGCTTGTAGCAGGTGCTATATGACGAGGTGGTAGAGGTCATGAACTGACACGTGAAGCATTAAAACCGAGGCATAAATCCTGTGTTTCCTCCTTGTAAGAATCTTGGAGTGCTCCTTTGATATAGTTTCTTGGTGATATACTAGTTCAAACAGATCAGAAACTGATTTTTTTTTTCCTACTGCATTGCATGGTGCTGTCCTAAGGGGGTGTTGAATCATTCAGCAAACAGTCAGTTTACGTGCAAGGACATAAGTCTTCCTCTTAACATTTAATAACCAATGAGAAAGAGAACTACTTACAAGTAAACCAAAAATCCACTTGGGCCAATGCTAAATTAGGGAGGAACCAGCACCTCAGCCTGAAAATTTACTCTTCCAAATTCCATTGAAAGTAGTAGGGGTTGCAAATGAAGCCTCAGAGCCACATGCTATCTATCCTTCAAGGACATGCTTGTACTCCAATTCCTGGACCGTCATTTTGTCTCCATTTTATGCATAAACTTTTAATCTTTAAAGATTAATGTGATCATAATCAAAATTTCATAAAGGTAAGATAAATAACTGGAATTTTCATTATTTTTAGCCAAAAAATTCTAACACCACTCTTAAGCCTCCAGAGTGTGTGGCAATAAGTTTTCAGAACAGCTGAACCTCACTTCTAACCCCAGCTCAGTCTTGAACCCACCAACACAACTCAGCCTAAACCCACAGTGTCTCAGATCTATCTAGTGACCATAACTGCCGAAAGAAAAGGCTCCTCCTAGACTCCGATTACACAAAGTTGCTCACGACGGATTCAACTAAGCCCGTTGGCAGCGTGTGTAATCTTTACAAAGCTTAACCTGCGTCAAGGAATAGATTTGGTTTGAGGAACATTTGCACAAGGCGGTCCAGGCAATAAGCTGCCAGGTCAACCACCTGCACGGCTCACTATGCCACGCTCCGACTACAGCAGGCAACGCCTGACTTTGCGCATCCCAGCTTGGCAGGTCTCCATGTATTTTTAGTGCCAGTGACCCGAAGTTCATTATTCTAACCCTGGCGCTGACAGATGTCTATAAGAAATCTGGTCAGGTACACGGGCTCCGGGCTGGCTGTGCAATCCTGCGCGGCCTCATTACGGCTCCCGTATAGCCCTGTGCCAATCCTGCGGCGGGATGTTTGCTGGTTTCATGCTGCATTTCAATGTCATGCTCCAAATGGCGACAAGAGACGCATTTTAAAAGGGTAATACTCGCTTTGATGAAAAGAAAAGAATGTTTAGATGGTTATAATTACCGAGTTTGTGCACACAGTAATCATCTATACATAGTGCACACGATTTTCCTGCTAAGGTAGAGTCAACAAATAATGTACCGAGTTGCAGTGCATATTTCTGTCCTGTGTGCTGTAATTTTCATGTATTAATGCAGAAGAGTAAAACAAAGATTTTTCACATTTCAGCAATCCTGGATACACAACAATTTAGGGAGCTGCAGTATTGACTGTAACAACTCTGAACTGAGTGGTTATCAAATTAACAAGAGCTGAACAAAAATATAAATCAACTCTCGCTGTAGTGTAATTAAAATAAAACCTGATTTACTGTGTACTTTAATGCAAAGAGAAATGAAATACAGACCATATTTTTTGCACACTACTTTCCACTCTCTCTGTAATTAAATGTTATTAAATAAATGAGTAAGTTTATACCATTATTCAGGTATTGTCTTTACTACAACCTATGACTCACACATCAGACCAGCGTTGTGAATTAAAAGAGATTCATCATCTGTCCTGCGAGGGTATTGCCACACCCTACTGAATAATCCCATATTTTAATACGCTCATCAGAAATAGCAGAATAGATGGAATAGCAGAACAGCAGAATGAGATAGGAGAATTGGCTGAAAGGCAAGTGGAACAGGAGGAAGAGAGATAAAAACATATTATTTGATTCAGATAGAGGAGAGATTTCAGCACCGACCATAAATGTGTTTTTTCACGCTCTTCACAAACCTGTTCTAATGGAGGAGTTTTAATGGTCTGCAGAGCTACTTTCCCCTGGGCTTCCAGGGCTGCTGGCTGTGGACCACAGGCTGCACCAGACGGAACGAGTGACAGGGATGCAGTACCAGGGTTAAGCAAGCGCTGGGTTACTACAGTACTGAGCTTTAACTTCATAACAACACATTCCAAGTACCCCTGCTCTCAGCTGCACCTATGTTGTTTCACTTTTATTCCTGAGACATATTCACATAAACCCAAAATATCACGCCAGCTTCCAGTTTTCCATAATAACAACAAGATAAAGCTTGTTCCCTTAAAACTATCATCTGTTAAACGAAGTCATATTCAATGCCCTAAAAAGAAAACGACGAGAGGAATTCAGGACTTACATTGATGTCCTCCAAGTCGAGGAAGTTGAGGATGACGCCGTTGCGCTTCCAGATGATGGGGGGCCGCAGCGCCCCACGGATGCTGCACGTCAGGACGGTGCTCAGGCCGACCGTGATGGTGGTGACGCTGATCTTCTGGTCCTCCGGCAGGCTCAGCTGCACCACCTCTGCAAAAGGCAACAAACGGGGAATTATACCCAATACTACAAAGGGAAGCTGTTCCCCTTCTCCCCACTCTGCCTTCCTTCTTCCTCGTTCCAGGAATAACTTGGAAGGATTCTAGCAAGGAGATGGATATCGATGTTGTAACACCCCCCCACCCCACCCCCCAAAATGTAAAGCCAGGTAAGAGACATAGAAACTGAATCTGCAACAATCAAACTCTCCGCACCATTTTCCTGAGATGTCTAGTGGTAGTCGTGGCGTTAGGGCACTAAGATGGATCCTCTGGCAAACCTGGCTGCAATATTCGAGCTATGAAGCAGTCAGCAACAGGAGGGCAAGCAAAGGCTCTCCTGACTGAAACTGGGTTCGTTTCTCTAGAGGACTCCTGCCAAGGACCTCTGAAAAGGCACAAGAATGAGTGAGGTTCTTTCCTTGAAGAACAGAATTAAAGTAAGACT
This sequence comes from Butorides virescens, assembly GCA_017310255.1. Classification (NCBI taxonomy): domain Eukaryota; kingdom Metazoa; phylum Chordata; class Aves; order Pelecaniformes; family Ardeidae; genus Butorides; species Butorides virescens. The sequence goes on from JADKXX010005065.1 coordinate 125,063, forward strand.
GTTGTCACTGAAATATAAATAAACCCAGTTTTAAATTGCTCAAATATTGGGAAGTCACCAAGCACAAAAACTCCTTTACCAAACACAGCCACCTATGGCAGCTGAGATACGTTCCTCTAACCAAGGAGTGAGAAGCTTTCTCATATATTATTTAAATTAAAAAATCCAGCTATTTTGACTTATTTTGACACACAAAAGAAACACCCCAGGCAGCAGGCCTTACTGAAAACCATACCAACACCCCTCTGAAACCACACCAACATCACATCATTTCCTTCTGGCCACGGCACACAAGACATCTCTGCGTATTTTGCCACGTGTAGCCACACAGATAGGGAAAACGTTTGATACCAGAATGACCGTGGTTGCAGATTGCCACTGTTAAGCATTTCAGCAGCAGCGAGCCAGCACATGGCAACCAGACCACATTATCAAAGCTGCTGCACTCACAATTTTATCATTCACACAATGTTTTTTGCTTACCCTCACTCGTGGGCTCTGCAATAAGAAAGCCCTGAAACTGTATTGCATATAAATGCCAAAACCCTGTCTTTCAAGGCAATGGCCCATTGAGATGAACGGGGAATGTTGACAGCACTTTGGCGTTATGTTGCCAATTCAGAAACTTGGACTGGGAAATGAAAGACCCTTGGGAAATGAAAGACCCTTTCCTGGCCTCAACGCCCCTCCTTCCTCGCAGCCACTGGCGTGAACTGTGGTAGAACAGGGATGAAGGAGACCAACGCTGCCTCACCCAAGGCCATGCACTTTGGGAAAAACCACTTCAAGCAGTGCTGACACTATAAAATGTTCTACAGGGCCAGGTTGCTCCCTCCCATCAGCTGAAAAAATTACTCTTCATCCTTCTCGCTCACGTCTCACCTCCGCCGTTATGACCCGCACAAGATCTGTGTATCCCTTATGTATCTGCGGTGGTAGGATCTAAACTCTTGTGCAGTTTCTTCCAGCCCTCTGAAGAAGTGCTGACTTTCGGTGAATCCAAACACTCATTTTTACCATGTCAGTTCACAGCTTATGATGTGATTTTGCCTTAAAAGTTAACAGCTTTGGTGGGAAAACCTTGCACTCTTTTATGGGGCTTACACTATGGAAATGCGTGGAATAAAAATAAAAAAACCCACTATCTACTTTTGCAAGCATCGTTTTCCATCTCTTCGTACCCTCCAATGGAAAAATTGCCTTAACATCTCTGGAGTAGTAAATCTGTTAAATCTGTTCACTACAATATTCAGTCCATTTCAGCAGCCTTGGGAAGCCTGGAAGGACTCACTTCAGTGCGCTGGTCTAGCAAATAATTGTGACCACTTAGTGCAAAACCAGCTTGTGCAGCAGTACTCAAACAGCTCTGCATCCTTTCTCTGCCGGCTTCTTCCACCTAAGCGAGAAGTTAATTGAATGTGCCACAAATTGTATTCACCGCTCTAGATCTGAGGCTGGCTTAGGGCTGCAGAGATCAATACCGCATCGCACGTCGTGCCTGCCGTTCTCCCACTTAATATTCCTGGTGCTGGTTTAGAAAGAGCACAAGCTGTTGAAAAGAAATGGTAACTATAGTTTTGATACATGGCTGATCAAAAATAGGAATGTTTGATCAACTTACTGCGATTCGGGTTGCGGTGGCATTACATGAGAGGAAGGCCTGACCCAGTCAGACCATTGAGTGGTTTCTACACCTGAAACCTGAACATACAAATGGGGAGACGGAGGAGGATTCAGAAGGGAAGGAGAACATTACCCGCCCGAGGTCACCGAGCAGGTTAGTGACAAAGCCAGGAACAGACAACGCATCATTAAATCACACCGCCCGCGATACCTGCTGGAGGAGATCGGAGTCGTAACCACTCAGGGCCATGGATGGTGGCCCATAGGAGCGGTGATGCCCCATCCCAACACCCTCACCCCGTCGCCTGAAGCACATAAACAGCACACAGGGGCTAATAGCGAAGTTATTTTCTGCATAAAAGAGAGCTCCTTTTTATGAATAATATATTTGGAGTGTACTTGAGAGGATAAAGGACTGATAACTACAATAATTTGTAGCATGGAGTAGGGCTAATGAGGACATCTCTTCTTGAGGAGAAATGAAATAGAGGGTCATTCATTTACGAGAGGATTGTTTTTTCATCTTACTGCTGTTTTCCTTAATTCCCTCTGCTGTTTCTCACTCTGCCTTGAGTTCCCCGCCTCACGCTGGGCTCCCATCAGCTCCCACTTCAGCAACGTTTTTTGAGTGTTTTGTTGCGCTAGAATTTAAGGCTCCCTGCCCATCTTCCAAATGATAGCTAAAGAGGCTTTGGTTTTACTCTTTAGAAGCACGCTAATGAAAAATACATTAACTTTTAATTAAGAAGACACCTTGCGCAGCTACCGTTCTTGGGTGAACCGTATCAGGCCAAGAGATGACTTTTTGTATTAAAGCACGTAATTAGTACAGACCACTTTAAGACTGCAAACACACTCCTTTCCTGAGCATTTCTATGGGGTATGTTTGAGGGCGTATCATTACCAATAGATCTCAGGGCATCTTATTAACATCTAAAAGCCTTTCTACTAACACAGGATTATTTTGTGTGGCTTCAGTCTTTGCTGTATTCTTATCAATAGAAAAGATCTCCTTACGTAATCAGGTGTATTGGGGAGGAAATGAAGGTTCCCTAAGAGGATGCGAGAGCTGGGTTTTTTAAAAATCTTTTAAAAAACTCAAAACCTTGTACTTAAGTTACTGAGCTTAGACACACCTGATGCTAGTTGGATTACGTGTACAAATTAGTCAAATCACCATAAGGGTTTTGTGTAGAACCTCTAGATGAAGTATTGAACACTGTTAATTTTATTTTTAAAAACCTGTGGGAGATAAAAGGATTTTTACCACGCGTATAAAACCGAGCAGAACAAATGGGTAATATTCAAAGTGATCTCACCTGCAGAAGACAGGCTGGAATAGAATTTGGTCCTAAAATCAAGCAATTTTATGTACATTTGGAAATTCTGCAGGATGATGCATGCAAAACAGCTTTCTATATTTGATAGATTCAACCAGTATCAGCCCTAGCTGATCAGATTTATCAAGTCGTGTCAAACCTGGTGCTCTCCTCTGGGATTCCAGTTGAAGCAACTCAGTTTATTCCAGCTGGAAATAAAAAAACTGCTCCTGCTAACAAAAAAACTGTTCCTGCCAACTACTCTGCCATCAGAGAGAGATGCTGTCATCAGAGAATGGGATGCTATCATTTCTGAGTCAACTTTTAATGGTTGGAGCCAGGGGTAAAGCCTTCGTAACAAACACCTTTAAGAAGGAATGGGTGTAACCGTGTCTCCGGGTGTCAGAGGCCTGGGAGTAACCTGTCATCAGGTGCTGCACCAAGTGTAGAGCAAAATCCAGGCCAGTAAAAGGCAGCTGGAACATCGCAAACACGCTTTGGTGATGGCAGCAGCCCAGCACCTGAAAACCACGCAGCTCCAGGAATGAGGGCAGTGCCCTCTCCAAACCTTCCTCCCCCATTCCGGAGAGTGAGGATGAGTCCCTGCATGCCAGTGGTCGGCACCGAGGGGTTGTGGAGGGGGAGGATGGCTCTGTCCTGCCTCTTGCACCGTTTCTTTCTGCTATGATATTCAGTCCGAGAGAAGCTGGGAAGCACTGCGGACCTTTGGTGACCCAGGTGTAGCCATTCTGATGTTCTTATGTTAAATTTCTTGCACTACCAGGTCCCACGGCGACACGTTTGAGAAGCCGAACCTTTACTAATTCCTTTTCTTGTTAGAAATGTCAAGATATTGTCGAACATTTTCCTCGGCCCCTCCTCCGCTCCAATTTTATTTCTTAAGGTGCTGAGCTGGAGCTGCACTGCACCTTTGCAAGCGGTGCATACTAATGCCAGCAGGTATTACTTGTTGTGCTGCTTTATCACGGAAATCTTTTTCTCCGCTGTCATTTGCAGCCCGCCAAAGGCAATCATAATTTCACAATGAAGACATGTATAATTGAGGTCATTATAGGGAGCAACCCGGAATGAGCAGCTATGGAGAAAAACTCATTGATTTAGCACTGCGTGGAGATAATTTACATAGTAAATGCCGGGCGCCTGCCTGCCTGTGCTCATGCTACACTACATACAGAAACAGATTTCACACTTTAAAAAGTGCTTAATATCGTTAATTAGATCTTTTCCCGTAAATCTAAAGAAAATATACTTTTTAATACATTGTTGCCACCTTTCATCATTGTTACATTTGTTCCTGGATATCTTGCCTCGCTAAAACAGAATATGGAGCGACTGAGGCTATTGCTTAGATTCTGCTTAGGGGACAAGGCAATATTTTTTTAATCCTGTAATTTGCTCTCAGCGGGGAGGCAACAAAACCTTGCTTGAAGCAAAGGGAGGATGACTTTCAAAGAAAGTCCCAAGCACAGATTCCTGCCCCCAAATTAATGTTCCCGAGCAGAGAGACCTTCTGTTGGTGAACTGAAGCACGGGTAACGCAGCCCTATGTACACTGTGTTTCTCCAGCAATGGTTCAAGTCAGGATTGATTTAATGGGATGAAAACTTCCCTCAGCTCCCCGAGTCCTGCAGCTGTATTTATGCACTGCATCGCGTTAGTAAAACCCATTTATTGCCTTGTGGCCCAATACTGCAGCACGAAGGTCAATGGTGATTTTAGCATTTGTTTGCAATAGGGAAAAGAGTCTTCTCCAGCTGAAAACATTCTCAGGTGAGGAGCTAACTCAATCAAGAAAATCAAACCAATTAATGGATCAGAGCTAAAACCAGGATACACCTTTTAAAATTACTTTTTTCACCCAATAATTTTAATGCCATGTGTTTGGCTTTGGATAGAGAGTGGAGAGCAATTTTAGACCCTCTTAAATCTGCGCCGACTGCAGCTAATGGATTTTAAAATGACCGTGTCAGAGGTGAAATGTATTTATAAACACGCAATTGAACGTGAGATTTGGCCAGCCAAAGAGCGCTCCGGTGATACCGTCTGGGAGACTCGGCGATGAGATGTGGTCATCTAATTAGTCGCTGCTGAGAGAGATTAAAAGAAACGAAGGGCAATTCACAGTGGGTCTGAATCTGTAAAGCACTGCATAATATGCTTATAAATTACTCGTATTAGCATGTGATTTAGTTTCTACCCTACTCTATAGACCAAATAAATGAATTAATAAAAACCTTAGTCCGCAAATCACCCTGGGTTTGCATGTCTTTGCAAACCTGTCACACCGGCTGGTTTTAGGACTATCTCCAGAAGAAATGTTGCCATGCTATCACGTTCTGCTGGTCGTTGAGGTTCAAACAAGCCAGTCTTACCTAGAAGTATCGGCTGCCTTCTCACCTCTACAGAGTCTGGGAAAGGACTATCCATCACCCGGCCCCAGAAGAAACCTCCATTTTCTGAACACCAACTTAGAACTACTAAAAATGTTTATGCTATTAATTAAGAACATTAGAGCTGTTAATGAACATGATTAAAGTTGTTCACAATTAATTAACCCAGAGAATTCCTATGGCTCCTGCATCAGTTCAGAGCAGGTGATCAGGATGAGTCTTCTGGCTTTATAACCTGTGAAAAACACCATCGAGAGCTGGCTCTGCCTCTGGCCACCGTTGGTGTCACCCCCCTCTGCCCAGCTGGCCTTCATGGGACATTTTAAGAGTTGGTTTTCCCTCAAAAAGAGGTACCACAATGCAGCATTCCTCTAAGGCTTGAAAGCTTAATTAAAGTGAATAATAAAATGATTTCTAAAGCGAAGCAGAAATGTTCATATCTCAGCTTTATTTTGTAACCGCAGTAATTCAAGTTCTCAATGTAATTTATAAATCCTCAGGACCTTGGGCATGCTACTTCAGGACGTATTTTATTGTAAATTCTCTACTAAATTAGTAATGCTGTTTTCTAAGTCATAAAAAGGCATAATCATATTTCTAGCAGTATGAAAGAATTTAGTACCTCCAGCCCTCTCCTGTCATTACTCTTGAAGGCCACAGGCTATGACTCCCTGAGGTAGGTCCCAACCTTGCACTGAAAGCTAAAACCTGTCTTGTCGTGGAATTCGGAATAATGTGTGCAAATCACCAGCGATATTCATCTCTCGCGTCGCGCCAGAGGACAAGACCCTGTCTCTCATCCCTGTCAAGTCTGAACAACTCTTCTAGTCTGTGTGACCATGACTTTGAGATTAAATGCAAGAGAAAAGCGGCTATTAAAAAAATTAAATATCACAACGCCTTTTACTTTTCTTCAGCAACTGAGACATTCCGTGTGTCTGTAATACACTATCCCTGACATATGACAGAATGGTTTGGGTTGGGAAGGACCTTCAAAGATCAGCTACTCCTACCCCCTCCCATGGGCAGGGATGTATTTCACTTGATCAGATTGCTCAAAGTAGTTGGTTATTCAGATAATTAGAATATGCAGAATAAAACAAAGCTTAACTTGGAAGGGGAAAAAAATAATCTCGTATCAGCCTGGTCCAGCTTCTAACACCAAGAGGGATTAGGACTTCACACACAGACCAAGCTGCCCTTGCTCCTGTGCAATACCTGCATTTTCTCCTGAGCCCTCTGGAAGGGTGAAGGAATGCCCCCGGGGAGGAGGAGCATCGTTTCCAGCTGTTGGATGTGAGAGCAACCGAGGATGTTTCTCACACAGCTCTATGAGGATGGATTCAGAACTCCTGAACCTTCACAGATGTGGACACTGGTATCACCTCCAAGATGGTATCTCAATCCCCTCCAGAGCCCACGCGGGGCCCTGAGTGCCTGGCTTGGCTACGTGGCAGGATGGAGGGATTTGCACCCAAGGAAGGCCAATTTCTCACACTGATTATAGAGAAACTTCAGGCGAGTAACTCCGACAGAGCCACCTGCACTGGAAACCTCAGCATCTGGAGAGGCAAACTCTGTTCAAACCAGCTGCTTACATGCTTATTTAAATTATACACAAATGCCTTCAAAAAAAATCATACACGTTGAAGAAAAGCCCCATTACCCATATGAATTGGTATCAAGAACATTCACATCGCTAATAAATTTGCTAAAAATCACTTATATTGACTTTTAACCAAATGTAGCTTATTTATGTACTGTATTCTAAAGATCCATTTCTCTTTTTTTTTTTTTAAGAAAACAAGCAACACACTTTCCATCATAAAACCCCATCACTGCCCTTCTGTTACTAATCAGGAGGAGAACATTTAGTTTGTGCAGAAAGGGATAATTCATTCATTCCTGAAAGTGCATGAATAAATATAAGTTGTTCAGTGCTTAATTATCTAATCTCCAGAGGGTGATAAGTGATGGATTCATTATGTAAATAGGCATAAGTAGTCTATTTTAGACAATAGTTTACATAAATGCATTTGTTTTTATTTTAAATTCCTATTTCTCACAGATTGAGAGCAATGTTGATATGATTAATTTTTGATAAAATATTCCCATGTTGTGTCAACAGTGTCCTGCCAAGACTGCGACAGCCACACGTTTCCCCAGACAGTTTATTCATTCCAAAAGTAAAATTGCTAGTGGCCTAACAGGCTCTCCAAATTACTTCTGGTAATTTCTTAAGAAGAGTCAAACCCATACTATAGTAAGCTATAAATATATAATATATACACTATATACTACAGTGTATATACTCTCTGAGTAACTACCGGAGATCAATATTAAAATCCCTCAGTGAACCCCCAGAAAAAAAGAACATGATGGTTTCTGGGGACAGATGAGAGGTCACAGCTGCTGTGTTCTCGAACCTACCGGAACTGCCAGGAATAATTAGCATCAGTGGTTTCGCTGCCACAAAAGCAACAGTTGTCTCTTGTAAAAGATTTATTTCAGCATCTCTAGAGTTTAAAAGTTTTTCCCAGACCTTCAGAAACGCCTTAGCTTTGAAACGGAGAACCCTTTAGCATGGGCAGGTTCTTTCAAAGCAACGGAGCTTTTAAGAACAGCCGCTATATATATTCAAATTATGGTATTTCAGAGTTTCAGAGGACCAAAAAACCGTATGAAACCACAACTTTTCTTTGTAACTTCTGCAACTTACAGCAGCTGAACTGATTTATACCTGATTTAAGGCAGAAAAAGATAGCTTCTGGTGGAGGATGTGGCATGCCAAGTTTCTCCCCGGAGTGAATTTTTATGGCTGCTCTATAAACCCCTAGGGTTTATCATGGAAATACTGTCAGACCATTAAGTCCAGCATGACTTGTGGGAACCACTGTAATGTGTACGTAAATTACTTTGAAAATAGAGACAAGTCAGGCCACAGGGTATTTGGGGTTCAAGAAGCATTCCCATATAGTTTAAAACCACTGAGACATCAAAAATGGCTGCGTCAAACTGCATCAACCTGCGCCAATCTCTCACTCCCCGTTCATTTTACTCTGAGCTCTCGGCCAGCTTTATGCAATGAGTGCAATACACTGAAAAATGCATGGCCCAGGAAACAAGGAGCCTAGGAAAAAGCCCCACGCTGCTTCTAAACCTCGCACTAAGGGTTTCTAAAAAACAAAAATCCCAAGCATTTAAAATCAGGTGTATTTCTTTCTTTCATATTCCCACACTTACTGCGTTCATAAACAACCAAATCGATGAGAGCATACCTTTCCAGTTGTAAATAAGCATTAGTAATATTTTTTCATGGAGCTTTCATTGCTCTTTCTATGGACGACTGCAAATTTAGCCGTGGCGATTATATGGATTTTGCATCTTTTCTGACCGTAGCCAGGCTCAGGATATTTAATAAATGCAAGGACTCTGTTTTCCTGTGCTTAGGCTGTCCCAAGCCAGAACCTCAGCTATTCCATCCCCCTACCTTGCCTTCCACTCCAGCCATTGCCCTTTTGGGTTCTGCTTCATTAAAGTCAGAGTTCAATCTCTCTCCAAGGCTTTTGGCGATTTTCCTTACAACTTCCCGGGTCCCAGTATAAAATCAAGGCTCATTTCATTTGTAAATTGTCGTTACACAAGCAGGGGAAAAACAACGCAATAAGAAGCGAGGGGCTGCAGGGCATACCCAGATATTTACGCCACGCACCCCTGGCTGGATGTGGGACTTGCATAGCGTGGTTCAGACACGCTGCCTCCCAGGCAGCAAAGTGGGGTTCAGGACATCCAGACTCCAGCTATGCTGGGGCTCGGCTGGATGTGCATCTTGAGGACGAATTTCGTCTTGTCCCGACAGTCCTGCTGGTCCTGCCTTGGGGGGTGAGGCTTCGGGCCAGTTTAATGCGTGCCGCAGTGATGCACGGCTCTGGAGTGGCACAACTGTGCAAATTCGGCTGTGCAAGGTTACAGCAAGGTTGCTCTGCGGCAACATTTATCCAGATAACATCTTGCATTTTAAAAATACATTAGTTGATAAAAACTTCTGCATCAGCACTCTCGGCCGTGTCCTTCCCATATTCAAAAATCACCTAACTAAAGTTTAGGAGAAAGTCAGAAATGATGCAGACGAACGGCAGCGATTTGCAAAGAAACAGGTAATTAAATAATGTTTCCTCCTGGAGAGAAGGGTGAAGGGAAACCAAAGAGCAAAGAACAGTACCTAAAGAAAATCCCCTGGTTCGTGCTATCAGCACATCTATTGTCGTGGGCAGGTTTTCTCCAGGTTAAACCTTTTCAAGCCGAATCCCCCGCAGTTAAGAGCCTTTTAAAAGCGGCACAGAAAGGGCCGGGTAATTCATCAGCGCTCCTGCGCCATGCCTGGCAGGCAGCTGGGACTTTTTAACAAAATTTTGAATCAGCATTTCAAAGTCGGCACAGCTCGGCGTTTCCCTTGGCTTAGTCTCCATGGGGAATTGCAGGATGGACAACAGAAGGTTTGGAAGGGACCAGCAGGGAAGGGGTAAGTACAGGCTTCAGACGGCCGCCAAAGCGGCTTCTCCAGTGGAGTGGAAACCTCTGCAGAGAGCTCCAGAGATGAGGACGAGTGGTGGCAAAGGCAGGAGAAGCAGATTTAAATCCTCGCCCAGGAAGACATTGACCCCTCCTCTGCCTCAGTTTCCCCCATGGGAAAGATCTCTCCGGGCCATTCTAGGAATAACGCATTTGAAAAGATCTCTCAGCAACCATGGTAATAGGAGCCACGCAAATACCCACAAGCGTGTCGTGTCTGTGGATTTCTCATTAAAAAACCCTTAGAGGTTCACAGATAAAATCCACATATAAAACTGAAATTTAATTACACAAAAATACTTTGAAGCAGAGATTTGCAGCTACTGCTGTGAGAAACTTAAATTCCAGTAATACAAGAATGATAAATGCTGCATCCTTGAGAGTAACAGGAAAAACAAATCATCCAGACTATCATATTAAAAGGCATATTGAAAAGCAAGATACGCTGGCAAAATCAAATGTGGCCAGTCATACTTTGTGTGCCGACCGACATTAGCTTCTTGAAACTTTTAAATCTGCAGAGCAAAATGATTTATAGAAGCTGTTCTTTATCATTCAGGCTTATAAGTCTTATGTCACATAAACCCTCCTGGCTTTAGAACATTCAGGTTGCAGGGGGAAGCAACGGCAGGGAAGGAGAGTGGAGCAGCCTGTATCACTTGGGTCGCACGCACGCTCTTCTTAATTCCGCCAGCGTACACTATTTTTGCACAGAACAGACAGGGCTTATTTAGAGAGCAGCTATTCAATATTTTGTTTTTCTTATCTTATATCCTCAACCTTATTTTCAACTATTCAAATGTCATTCTGAAGGCAGAAATTATTCATTTCTCCCCGGATTTTTCTGTAGCAACCTTCACCATTAAATCCTCTTCGGAAATGCTCGTGAGGACCTTTGACGTGTTTGCTCTGAGTGAGTTGCGTGGCCTCAGAGAGGGATTATTCGGCACAAAGTACTTTTTAGCCCCTCTGCCTCATTTCTGCTCAGTTCCAGCCTGCTCCCAGCCCCGACTTGGCTGAGCCCTCCCATCCCTGCCAAGCTTCAGCCGTCCCGTGAAGGGCTGGTCCCAGTCTCCCTTTCCCAGTGTCACGGGCACAGCTCTTCCCATCGCCTCCAGATTCAGCATCTGCCCTCTTTGCACCTCCCAGGCTTGGCGAAAGCTGATGGGGACAAAGCGCGGCATGGTCCTGGCTCTGCAGGGATGGCCTCCACCGTTTCTCACCCAAGAAATTTCTCTGCCAAAACCCCAGAAGTGTTTTCCCTGCACAAGCCCGTGCAAGCTACGCCTAAGTTTGCATCTTAAAGCTCGGCCCCGCTTGGGTTGGCTCTGCCCCTACAGCCCTCAGCCCACCTCTGCTCTCCCACCACGCCAACTTGCTGCGGCACGTTTTTCATCATCTGCTCCAACCAACAGTACTTAAAATAATGAGCATGTTTCCATTCCTTCTTCCTATGAAAATGGTCTCTTTTTACCCCTATTTTTTAATTGTGCCCTTCTCAGTTTCCACCAACTATACCCCGTTATCTCTTTGTATGTGTTATTAAATGGCTCCATGCTACCCACCACCTCCTCCCTACGCAGGTGACTGTAGACCACAACGCAGAGATTTCTCTTGTACTAAGAGAATACAATCTTAAATATTAAACATTTTGGTAACGGCTGTTAAATATTGACTTTTTAGGCTGATCGCAGTAGGTACATGCCTTGTTTACGTTTAATGATCACAAATTAAAATTAGCTCAATAAACCGAACATTTGAGGAATGCACATTGCACTACATCTAATGAATTATTGCTGGTTAAGTCTATAACTTAAACACAAACACAATCCTTAAACATATATTTAATTTACAACAGCGCAGAAATCGAGTGGGCCAAATGAAAGCTTGTTTAATGCTAAATTATTTGCCAGCATAGCCACCATATGCCAAGCACCACGAATAACAATATTCATCACATCAAGAGTCTGGGGATGGCTTCTTTTTAAGATCTTTAGCGCAGTGCTCATCACAAATATTATCGACCAGATGCTCTGTTTTTCCAAGAAACAATTCACTCTTAACGTGAAGAAAAAACCCAGAAGTTCTCTCAGGCTAAAAGTCCACGTGGGCATCATGCCAACACCACAATCAAGAAGGGGTTAAAGTGGTGCCCCTCCTCAGCACCGTTCCTCCCGGAGCAAGAGCCTTCCTCGCCTGCTCCAGCCAGACCTTCCTCCCCCTCTATTCGATGCAGCTATGCAGACACAGAAACAACGTCCAAAATATATTCACTGACTCACCAAAGGTCAGATACAAATTAGTACATCATAAAAAGCCACTATCTTGCACAGAACATCAGCGCTGATGGCTCAATTGCTTTTGCAAATATCTTGCCTAAATAATATCTCTGTGATAGGAGAACTGCAGAAAACTATTAAAGTGCAGCTACTGCTCGTGATGGTAATGTCAAAGTTAAAAATTTCCAACATAAAATCTGCAGCCAATACAAGTATTAATAAGATCAGTGGTTGGTTTGTACACGCCAGTATATATTATCCATTGTGTAAATCATGGCTTTGATAATGAAATGATTTTCACAAACATAACATGACATTCATTCACTGAGATATAACACATACCTGCAGGGCATTCAGTGAAAAGCCTTCTGCAGCACTTTAATTGATGTCTAGTCCTTCGTGGCTTCCAGCCGTTCAAAGCAATCTCAAATCCTACATTTTTAATTGGCTCAACTGTATTATTATTAATTTGGGTAAACAATTAATGGTAATTTATGGAGCTATTACTTAGTTAGTCCCAACACTGTTGCAGTGCCAGGCATGATGCTTGACAAGGTTTGGGTTTGATATATGGCTAGCGAGACACAGCACACTAGAAGTGTGGGATCACGTGTGATCCATGATCAGGGATTCATGGGGCAAAGCTTTGCTCAAACAATGGTTCATGGCCTGGACAGCCACAATGGGGATATGGAAATACGCAACAGTGCCAGAAGATGGCATGGAAAACCAAGGCATGGTTAGATAAAACGACTTGCGTCGAGCAGAGCAAACCCTGTCTCACCACTCTTGTGTGGTATGGCCAAAACACAAAAAAAGGTCATAAATAATTGTAGGAAGGACTGTATATATCTTATCCTGAATTCTGCTTTTGGATGTTTTCACTATGGTGACCAACTCAGCTACAAGTATTTGGGATTCCTCTGCCTCTGGCAAGACCCCAGGTGCATGAATGAGTGTTTCTGGCAGTGGTTAACCCGAGGTGGAAGGAATTTAATAAGCGTTAGCTCAGTTACGCTATTTGAACCAGGTGACATGAATACTCTTTCATTTCTCTTACAGTTACTCTTCATCTTTTGCCAAACCTCTAATTTCTCTTTTCTACTATTTTCTCCCTTCCCTTTACTAAGGCTACATTGAGCAAGACAGCAAAATGCCAGTGTGTGGAATTCAGAAGATGGCCTCTGATCCTATAAAAAGGGCATCCCACAAATGAAAATGCCTCCAACTAGCGCCAAAAGCCGAGAGACACCGCTCTTCCAGCCCAGGTCAGATCAAGGAGGGCTGTAATTTTCCACCCCCGTTTCATTAAGAGCAGAGGACAGCAGTGCTCAGCGCTGCCATGAGCAAGGCAGACCTCACCTCCAACCCCGGGCAACATGAACTTTTCAGGGAAATTCCTTCAGACCCTCTGCAAAGTGGTGGTCGGTTGGCTCATTGCACCGGCTCACAGCACAGCAAGGGCTATGGGCAATGCTTGCTAAACCTCACCAAAAAAGTTGAGCAGAAGGATCAGGTCCTATAACTACTCAAGTGCTCTCTGAAATGATCCCTGCTCATCTGTCCTTTGGCTGTCCCCCTGCAGGAGGCTACTGACTGCACCTGAAAATGAAGAACATCAGTGGTGTCCCAAGGTGGGCACCAAGGATTGACTTGCATCTGCGCTTCTGTTTTTTGCCCCAAGTTAAAGCTACGCCTGTAATTTTAAATCCCCCCTCTGAAGCCATGGCTACCTCATTATACTTCATGCACTGCAAATCATTAACTCTCAGTATCAATCAAGAGCAATGCTTATGTAGGAAATGTCAAGGATGAAGTACTGAAGTCAGGGACATGTTGTGAAAAAAGGCTCTTAATGATTCAGAGTAATATATTTCAGATGTTTGAGCAAACAAAGCATTCATAATCCACGGCAGAACTGCTCCTTTCAGGCTGAATGGAGCCTTTATTCCACGTTACAGATAATAGTGATTGAAGGAAGGAGGAAAGCCAAGGACACTAAACCAGGTAAGTCAGTGCTCCCCAATATTTCCAAGCAGGGAAGCATAGAAATATTTTGCAATGCTCTTCTATAATACTGCCCACCGCAGTGTGGAAACTTGCTTAAACTGTTTTCTCCCAGCTTCTTCACTTAGCAATACCTGAGGGCAATAACTGCTCATCAAAATTTATGCTACACACTTAAGGAAGAAGCATGCTTATCTTCTGTTGGGTTACACAGGTTGGAAGGTAGAAGTCAGGAGATCCCTCTTTCCTAGTCCTCCATTAATATACGGCACCAGGGGTCTGCATGCCAGCTGTCTACGTCCTTGGATACCACCCTGAGGAGAAGCCTGGCCACCATGCCTGCCAGAGCACTGCTAGTGCACTACAGGAAAAACCTGCCTGGAACAGTCTCTTGTGAACACAGTCTTGGGAAGACTTTAGGTCTGAAGTGGCCTCACTCCAGGCCTACGTGGACCATATCACTGAAACTCACAGTTTGCTGCAATGGCAGTGGGAGATGCAAACCTACCCTTGCTCTTGAGGCATGGAATGCAGTAAATGTCCAAGAACTCAAAAGGGTATTTTACGACAGAAGAGGATGTGAGTAGTTATGTTTGATGACTAATACAGAGTGGGAGACATTGGCATTTGTCCAGGATGTCAAGGTTAACACCAACCCCTCTATTACAAAAAATGTTATGGGTGAATCTTAAATGACTACAGATGGTCAGGTGTTGATTTTGCATGTCCTTTGAAAGACAGTACCGTCAGCAAAACAGTGCCTTCTAACCAAATTTTGAAGTTCAATACTCTGTCAGCAGGGAGAGTGTTGGCTCTTTAACTGACTCATCAAAATACTGTTCTTTTAGTTTCCTCTAGTGACTTTCCATTCGAGTACTGCTCTGTTGCTGGTTCTCCAGGACAAGAATATCTGCACAATTCATAGTTGGTTTTTTTCCCTCTCCCTAGTAATATTCCTTTATGGAAAGAACGTAAAACTTGCTTTACAGATGGTGAGCTGAAGCAGAGACAGACATTATTTAGCTGCAGCTACACAGCGTATCTGAACCAGAACCAGACACATGCCTTATTTCCCAAGGTTACTCTTCCAGCCTCTCCGAGATTACTTTATAATCCCATTATGGGTGGAATAGCTACGTACACACAGCTGCCTTCTTGGAGCACTCATCTTAAAATGTGAGCAAGGTTTGAGTTTTCAGTGGTCGTCATGCCTTGTTTTGACCTTGGCTTCTACAAGGGTTTGCAGAAGGGCAGAGTGGGGACAATTACCATTGAGCCTGATAGAACAGTCTGAGAGGAGACTGGGGGCTGGATTAAAATACGCAAAAACTGAACTAACAGCCTAACACCACGAGAAATGTCATCAAAAGACTTTCTGCACATCCATGCTGTTACATTACACCATAAGTCATCTGAGACAGTATGGATGGGGTCTTTTGATCCTTACTTAGCTTTTGTATGTGCTCTGGAGACCTGCACCCGCTATCCCTCCCAAGAGCAAATTAGGGTGCACTACCCCGTGGCAATGATGCCTATGGGACCAGGACAAGAAATCACCTCTTTGGCTGTGCTGGCACCTTTCTTGCCTCTCTGCTACTTTAGCTAGAAGCTTCTCTTCATCCCCCACTTCTGATGGAGAAGATGGCCCCCTGTCCTAGGCAGGGTGCCCCCCACGCAGGTCAGGGCAGGTCAACTGCTGCGGGGTGCTCTGCTCCTCCCAGGCTCCCTCCCAGCCTCATCAACCCGACATCGCTGCCGCATTTATCATCGGGCGATGCACGCAAACAGAAAATACAATAGACTAACTCATTTATTCCCACTTGTTATTGATGACCTTTCATGACTTTCATAACTCCACCTCGCTCCACCACTCATGAGTTATGAGGTCATCTGTAACTCAGGGAAATAAATGAAGTTTCCCATCAGCCTATTGTATATCCCCATTTATTACCTTTTTATTACCAACCTTTAAAGTTTTATCCCCTAGTATTTTGTTTTACAGTGGCATAACATTCAGATGCAGGCATGTATATGAATCAGGCCAAAATGGCTCAGTTCAGTTGGGTTGCACTGGAGGAAGAGCTACGCTGATCCACAGACACAAGGGACATTTTTTTCCAAGCCATCAGACCACGCCTGAGCCTCTACAACCAAATTATGCCAGTGCTCAGGATCCTGTGTTGGTACTAAATGAGGTACAATATTTTCTTCTAACTAATTCATGCTAAGATCACTGGGGAACAAGGTTTGCCGTAGAAATGACAAGACGTACCGTACAAATAATCTGTTTAGAGGTTTGGAGAAGATGTTTGAGGGGTAGCTGCTAGAGGATATGATGGCTGTACAGTGTTGCATACAACAGGTTGAATAATGATCCTTTAAAAAGCTTCAGCTGCAGCATTTCTGAGCAAGTGCAGCGCTTCTTAACAGATTCACTTTTGTCTTTGACCTGTCAGTAAAATGCCAGAAGAATTAAATCAGACAGTACAGTAATCCTCAAGGTAATACTTAAATTCTTTGGCTGTATTTATCGCAGGAGCTCCCGTGCTCCAGATGCTTTAATGACCGCTTTTGCAGGACATGGCAGCCTGCATGTGTGTGCCAGCCTTCACAGCCACACCGCTTCCCATGGAGGTGCTGCAGTTCCCTCGGGGTCCTCGGCTTCACAAACCATGGAATGAGCCATGGCCAGTGCTGGCCTGGGGAGAGGCCCCCTCGGGGGGAGAAGGGAATGCATTTGCCAGCTAAGGGCAAACTCCTTTGAAAATTTGGGGCTACAGACTCCATGCCTGCGTTGGGGCAAGTGTGGTCCCTCCTCCGTGCAACAGAAACCCCCAAAGGTCAAGAGGCTTCCCTAAGTCTAGGAGCAGAGCAAACCATGAGGAAGGCTAGAGCTGCCTTCCAGAAGTTTTGCATGACACAAGGAACTGCAGCTGCAGAAATCAGCTGCCGATCAGCGTAGGCAAACGTGAACTAATTAGCCCATGAGCAGAGAGCCTATCGAGGGAGCAGCTGCTAATTGCTGCAGTCATGTGCAACACTCAACAAGACTTGAGCATTAATTGATTAATTTATTTATTTTTAACAGAAACCTTCGAGACCATCATTTAGTGCTCAGTAAGAAAATCAAAGGCACGAGAAAACAAACAAAACATTATGACTTCCCTTCTTGCTTTCTGTGCCTAGGTGGCCATGGCAAGGAGCATAGCGTCACTGCCCTGCGAAACTGATACTGCAGCCCCAGAACCAGTCCAGGACTTGAAAGGGTGAGGGTAGGGCACAAAGTCCTCACTAATTTAAGAGGAAGATCTTGGGATTACCCACTGAAGCTTTCAAAATGTGAAAGGATTGGAGACCTGATAATACTGATATATTGCCACACTTGTGAAGAGTAAGAGACTGCTATAATAAGGAAATATGGGCAGACTGGAGAACTCAGAGCAGCTTCATAAAATAAAACAAACAGGTCTTCAAAAATATTTTTTTCAGGCAATTAAGCGAAGTCAAGAATATGGAGGGAGCACTGGCTTGTTTCCAAAGGGAAGGCTAGAAAATAAATTGGAAGGACAAGAAAATTGTCTCTGAATCAGGACCCAAATCCCATAGCTCTTGAGAGTGTTTCTATTGACTTTGTAGAAAGTCAGTTTGGTCTAAAAATACAAATGTAAATGTCCTACCTGGACAGCAGGGAGCTCTCCCCAAACCCAGTTCATGCTGAAGGGTTTATTCCCCACAGCTCGGGGGGGAATGGTGGGTGGGAGGAGAGCGGACGGGGGGCTTGTGCCAACCCTGAACCACGGCTGGGATCTGACCCCAGAAAAAGAACAGCAAAGCCACGGTCCCCTTCCTGAAAGGATCCTCAAACCAGTGTAAATCTGTCCTGGAGAAGCAGTACCATGTGCCTAAACACCCACTGCTCCTGGGAACAGAAATAAGGAATATGACCCTCTGCTCTTCACATAACAGTTTCCCATTGCGGATCATGCTTATTTTATTTGTAATGGGAAAATCCTTTACTTAATCATAGAATCATAGAATGTTTTGGGTTAGAAGGGACCCCTAGAGGTCATCTAGTCCACTCCCCCTGCAGTAAGCAGGGACACTGCTAACTAGGATCAGGTTCCTCAGTGCCCCATCCAACCTGGCCTTGAATGTTTCCCTTTCTTTCCGTAACCCTTCCTTGTTTGGTGAACCAGCACCTTCTCAAGTAACGTGCAAGCCCTGGTAAGAAGGTGGGTCTAGAGGAGCTGAGCAGCAGAGTACATAGCCTGCAGGAGACCTTATTGGCAGTAGGGTAAAGTCTTTTACAATCCTTTACAGGTGAATGGGGAAAACTCAATAATGTTCCCTATCATTATCAAGTATAGTTATTAGCTTTGAACATCTTCTAAAATAAGCCTGTCATTAAGACAAACGTCTTGTTAATGGTAGGAATTTCCCAACTGAAGCATTAAAAAACCTGCAGTGCCTGCATCATTAGCTGCCTTGGAAATCTCCTCTGCTCTCCCCAGCTCCATGTCAAAATGGCCAACGCTACCTCCTGCTCCACTCCTCTGTGCCATTTCTACCCCGGAGCCTTTCCGATAGTGATTCCTACTCTCAGCAAAGCCTCTCATGGCTCTGTCGTGTGCTGATCCTTTCTGTCTGCACCACAGACAAAGAGGACATCTGCACTAACGTGGACTGGAGGAGAAGAATGTTAGAAGACTAGAAGAAAGGCCACCACATCATGACCCGCAGCACGTTCAGCTGCTTGATATATGGGATGAAAATTATTTGACCCCATCAACTGCAGCTCTATGTAAGGAAAAGCCAGCAGGAAAAAATTGGGCATGACAACAAATTTTTCTCCTGAAAATATGGCCCAATTATCTGCCAGATCTTATCCCAGTCCTGTTGCCAACCTCTGTGATAGCTATCCCTTAGGCCTTCCCCCAGCACCCCTCTTCTCGGCTTCTCCAGCCCTGCTCCAGCAGCTCCCTATCTCACCTGTAACCATATCCTCAAATCTCTCTGTTCCCACATTGCAGCTTGTTCTGCCTTCATATATCACTGGTTAGAACACACCACGATGACACTACCCAGACCAACAGAGCAGATGACTCCTGACACGTGTGGTCTACGAGTTAGGACTCTGAAACTGGAGATCCCCTCCATACTTAACAGAGAGAAAGTCAGAGGTACCCGTCTCTGACTAGTGAAGGCAGTGAAAGCCCAAAATAACCGAGGTATTAATTTAAGCCCCCCAGTTAGATGTCCTGGATTAGGTGGGATGAAGAATGGGTGCCTCGGGACATACTTGCATCACCTTTCTGTAAATAAAAGTCATGTTTTCCATTACAAAATGCAATAAAAGAAAATAAATATTTTATAAGCCTGAGGGAACCTGACATTTTTGTCTCTCCCTACAAGAGTGAAGCCAGCATTGTGCTCCCCGTTTCAGTACAACAGAAGTGAATATTTTCAGTATTAGTATTTGCTATCCACAGAGCCAGGTTCATACCAACTGGTTACCAGCACGCGTTGTGGAAAGGGTCGGCATGAGGGATGGGCTACAATGATTTATTTTAATATCTAGCATCTTACTTTCACAGGTCCTGGTTCTTGTCTTCCAAAGTCTGATTTTCAACCTTACCCTGGTAGTCAAAATTTTAATCGTGACAGGTGTCACTGAGATTCTGCACTGCTAATAGCATCTGGAGCCAGCGAAAATCACCTTGCACTTGAAATGACCTTGGCAAAGTGACTTCTATTGAAATAACTGAGCTTCACAGGTTCTTCTCAAAATAATAGAAATACATCTTCTGTAATGTAATTTAAGAACTAGCTACCAGGCTGAGGGCAGTTTTGATTTTATTGATATTAGTTTAGTGAACACTGTATATTGTAAAACTGATAGAGTGGGAAAATTACTTCACTAGATATCAAATTTGATGGAGCTGGTAGCTGACTGCAAACGTAAGTATGGGAACTATCACCTAAGGAGGCACTCAGTATTTCACTGTGGATTTTTTTAATGTTTCATATTCAGAATAACCTAAAACAGTGGCCCTGAAAACAATAAAATATGCTTGTGTAATACCACCGTTTATGCGCAGTTACACTTCATTATCCCTGTAATCTAACATGGTGGCTCAAAAAGGAGAACATGAACATTTTCTGAGTGATTTAGCAGGATGCTCTAATGATGTATTGAAAATGAACATTGACCCTATGTAATAGGTGCTAAACTGACACTCTCAAAGCACGCCATCCGTTTCGCTCAGACTGACTATCCTTCCTAAATCACCGGCGTGTCGTTTTTACGATGCAGATCCATCTATTGAGACGGTGGGACTGTGAAATGTCATAAAAAAAGGCAATAAGAAAAAAAATAAAATTAAGTTGCAGGTGGCAAGTATTAGCATTTCAAAACTGTTCCGTTGCGTTACGCTATTATCCCGTCTCTGTCAAGGGGCAACAAGATTCAATTCTCACCTTAAAGAGCCTGGGCTGTTGAATGCATTAGCTCAGGGCACGAGGAGTTCTTGTGCCCGCTGAAGGGCATTTTACAATAAAGCTAAAATATATTTAGGACTAAATTTGATAGGACACAAGGGTCAGCCTCCCCCTCCGATGACAAAGCCACGGTTGCTTCCTTTCTTCCCCGTTGTGTTCCTTAGCTCCCAGGCTTTTCACAAAAATTAAAGCGTTGAAACTTTTTGCCCACCAGAAAAGCTGCAATAAAAGGCGGGGTGGCAAGGGAGTTAATTGTAACCCTAACAGGTCAGGCTCCGTAGCTGGCAGGGCTCCTCGGGTGTTTTGTTATGGAAAACGTTGTCCATTTCCTTACAGAAAATAGTGCAAAAGTGGCCCCCTTCAGCTTATTTCTCTCTCTCAAGCTTTAAACTGAAGTCAGATTATAAACTGAGTTAAATCCCCTGAAATCACCGCCAGGCAGAGAACCCCCCCATGAGGGATGTCAAGGGTTTTTAGTACTGTTTAAGGGCATATGTGAGGCTCTGAGTGGAGCTATAATTAAAAAGTGTAATTATTCATAATGATTTCCTAGAGAGGTGCAGGCCGGCACTTCAGCGGCAGGATGCCATCAGCCGGCCCCGCTTGCGGCAACTGAAGGATTTGTTCTGGCTCTCACTGAAACCTGCCACCACCAGCGGGTTTTTACACTTGGAGACCAAAGACACAGACTCAAAACGTGTAGCGAAATAATTCAGTAAATCTGACTATGTCCATCCAGCAGTACCTGGAACATTCCTTGTATTTGGATACG
>JADKXX010005068.1:0-139158 GCA_017310255.1 Butorides virescens
TTGGCTTTGCAGGGTGGGGATGTTTGCACAGCTTGAGCAATAAGATGCACACACTTGCCATTTTTAACTGATGAAGCACACTTCACAGCAATTTGCATCAGAAATTTAAAAAAAAATGCATTTTAATGAGTTGCTGTTAGCTGGCATCTTGCAGGTGTCAGGAGAGAGCCACACGGATTGAGCCGAAAAGCGTTATTTCCACTGCTAGGGTTTAGATGCGAGGTTACCCCCCCCGCCCCGACTGCTGTGGTGACTGAGGGGTGATGGATTTCTCTGCTCTTTCCTAATTAGAGGCAGATAATCACTATGACAGTGATAAATGTTATTGCACACAGTAAATTTAATATTACAAATATTACAGGCCGGTTTTTACTGCTGTGTCAAAGCCCTTTGAAGCAAATTCAACACTTAAGATTGCGAAGGAAGGTTTTAAAGATTTTCATTGTAAAAACCTACACAAAATGCAGACAAGGTTACTTGAAGGCTCAGAGAGCTAATTAGCAGACTGCTGCTTAAGCAGAGCATGCCTCTAACTTTCTGGTGATGGTTCTTGCATAGTGTTTAAATTCCAGCAATATATGTAAAACAGCAATTCAGCATTAATGCCCTGCTGGATATTACAGCTTTATTTTCATTTAGTTTGCGTGAGTACAGAGAAACTCCAAAACCAGGAACAAATATTGCACATTACGCGGTAGGTAAATTACAGTTTTTGGACTTTTTTTTTCTAATTGCACAGCCTTGAATAAAATGGTTTTAGAACTAAAAGGGATCCAAGATCCCAAAGCATTTGAGAGCAATACCGACGCTGCTGCTACGCTGGTGTTTTGCATCCCATGGGAAGGATGTGGATACTTCCCATGGATAAACTCAACCCTCATCAGAGAAAGAAAAACCCTCTCCAGTTCCTAGGACACAAAAAAAGCCAGACACAGGCTTCCAAGCCCCCAAAAAGACTGGGAAAAACACGGCAAAATGGCGCAAACCTCCAAACTAACAGCAGGAAAATACCGCGGATGGGAAAGGCTAAGTGCGACAAAGGTCGAGTAAGGAAAACATCTCCAAATCCTCTCCAGTGTACGGAGAACAGGACAAAGCATGGTGTTACTTCCACAGCAGTGTAGCAGGACCCAAACTCACACGGCAGGGATCAGTAATATTTTGTTAACGACGTAGAGTTAGAACTCCAAAGTTATTGCAGTTAAAGGTTTGCCTTTGAAGTTGGGCAAGGTCAATCTTGCAGGAGCGCAACGCCTCTCACCGCTTGATGTTCCCAGGTCAGACACTCACACTAAACACTCCCAAACGGCCACTTTTCCAGCACAACCACTGACTCGTACCCGAGTATGGATTAAGGGATCGGTTCACCTCTTTCCCTACAGTACAGTGCCATGTATTAGAATGCTGGGAATGGAGAGCAAAGTTTGCTCAGAAGCTCCTCAGACTCTGCAGATGCTAAATGCAATTCTGATTTCCCAGGTCTTGAGCAGCTCATTTCCTCTGTCCGGGACTTCCACCCGGGATAGCAGCCAACCCCTGAAAACGTCTAATGAAGGATCGATAGAAAAACCCCATCAAATCTTAATGCTAATTTCCTTTCTCGCTGTAGTTACATTATTAGTGTCACACTCCTCAGAAAGGACCATACATGCTACTTGAATGGACAAGTAATAAAGTAATGAAATTAAATTAACAGCTCCGCGAGTGGCTCTAATAGTTCAGAAAAGCCTAATTTCAAATTATGATAATTTAATCTAGACATCAACCAGGCAAGCAAACTTCGCATTTTATAGGTATCGCTTCATCTTAAATTACTGCAGGGTAACATGCATAGATGCTACCTAGATGCTCCATAGAACACAACATTTGGATGAAAACCTATTGTAGCAACCATACGCACAAGGAGTTGGTGCAACTGAGAAAATAAATCGATGGATTGATTCTGCACGAGGCCAAGTCGATACCAGGTGTATCTTCCTCTATGGTTTTGTATTTTTAGTCGTGGTAGACCATCATCCTCCCCCCACACCCCCAAAATTCCACTTGTACAAGAGCAGCAGTAATGACCTTCCTAGAGAATTCATTTTAAGGTCCAATTTGCTTATTTTCTCAGGAAAATAAAAGTTTCCTGGCCAGTACAGCACTCCATATGAAATCTCCAGCACAGCAGGAACTGAGCAACGCAATCAGCAACAGCAAAAGCAACCTCAACTCACCAAAGAACACACACGATTATTAGAATTATGGTTTGCATTTAAAGATCTAACAAATTTCCCGGTTAAGTTATGCACACATAAAAACCACACCAAAAAGTACTGTTACACTTTTGGAATGGAAGATAGCAATGCAAACAAATCTACCCATCTTTTACTCATGAATACATTTGCAGAGTAATTATGTGGCAGGAAAGCTAATGTAATTAAAAATAATGCAATATAAATTGTTGTGGAAACGTAATATTCTATGCATGCCTTATTTCTTACTCCACTGGAAGTGGTTCGGTTTATTTTTTTATTTTTTATTTTTTGATTCAGATCCAGTTGGCAGGAGGTTTGCAAATAAACCAAAATACCCAGCACTGTTATTTCATTAAATAGCACGATTCAGAAATACTACTTTGGGAGTATTAATAGTGTTGAAACAATCATATTAATGTTGGTATTCCATTAACATTTTCTAGAAGGCATTAACAATTTCAAGGTTGTCTGTGGTTTTATCTTAGCTCTTTTTTTTTTTTTTTGTTAACGACAGCTCTGCCACGAGGTAACACACGTGCAACTCTCCAACATCGGTGCTGGCAAAGTCACTGCCCAAGCACAGAAAGACGCCGCAGGGTTCATTTAGGATCGAATTTTCCTTGCGCTGCCAGAGAAGCAGGATGGCACAGGACCATCCTCAGACCCATCTGGACCATCTCAGTTCAGAGTGTAATTTTTTTATCCCACCACCCATACTGGCAAAAGCTCTCTCAAGTTTACACCATCCATACTGGTAGAAAGATGACTGATACTGTTCCAACTTACTTTTTCGCCAATTTTGCTAACTCACATCAAGATGATTCTTCTAACCCAGTGTCACTGCACCCTTTACTGCAAATACCCCCGTATACATAGAGCAGCAAAATCTTCCAGCAAAGCAAATGAGGTACAAATCACACCAGTTCTGTCTGCAGGCAGAATTCAGAACCATATTCTTCATTTTCCTTGTGGTCAGGAGAGTAAGACAGAAACCTTTTGTGCACATTCCCCTTCACTGACCCGTCGGAGAAGAACGATTTTTCCCTCCTGGAGGAGCGCTGCCCCAGAGCACCCCCACAGGCTGATGAGGAGAGCAATTGGCTTCACCACCCACACCGCAGTTTTGGCCCAGACACTTTTTTATTTGCAAGAGCAACCTTGCAGTAGCAGCTCCTCCATGCCTCGGTGCAGTGAAGGAACGTTGGAAAGGTCACCTCGTCCGTCCCTGTAATAATTCTGCTATGTCCTTCAGATGTGCACGTCCCTCCCAGCCTGACCCCCTCTTGCCCGTCCCTCTGGATCAGGGAGACACCTATACACGAGCATATACCTATGCTCTAGCATAAACCTCCCAGGCCAAATTTCAAAGCTGGGGGCCAACATGTCTCTATTTAAATGGCACAAGGAACAGGAGCTTGCAGAGCTGTGCTGAAACGACCACGATGCAACCGTCCCCATTTCCAAAGATATTTATGCTTGCTTTACTTTCTATTTTGTAAGTCTCTGGCGATTAATGGCACATATTAGAGGAAAATCTGGATGTCAGCGCTGAAGTTAATGCTGGTACAGGAACAGGACTGGGACTCAGCAGACGCTGAGGAGCCCCGGGGAGCTCCGTGGGAGCACGGCGGGCTGGCCTCGCTCCCCAGGAAGGGAGCTGTTTCTTTCGATTTTAAAAATAAGTTCCATGGATGCGGTCAGCTTCTGGTGAAACGATGGCACTGAAATCTGCTGTGGTGTCCATCAAAAATAAAGGCTTTTAAAATCAGTTTTCAAAATTATTGTAGCAATTTAGTAATTTTTTTCCTATTTTTCATAAAGCAGGTCTCTCTGGCTTTCTTTTGTTATATTTTACTCTTCTTTTTTTAAAATTTAAGTATAAAATAGTTTAACGTTGGCCTAAGTATATGCGCCTGTGTGTGAGCATATAATATAGTGAATTAATTGACTTGTGAATTTGACAACTTGAGGCCGTTCCCTCTCGTCCCATCGCCCTGTCCCTGGGAGCAGAGCCCGACCCCCCCCGGCTCCCCCCTCCTCTCAGGCAGTTGTAGGGAGCAATGAGGGCTCCCCTCAGCCTCCTCTGCTCCAGGCTGAACCCCCCCAGCTCCCCCAGCCGCTCCCCAGCAGCCTGGGGCTCCAGAGCCCTCCCCAGCTCCACTGCCCTTCTCTGGACACGCTCCAGCCCCTCCAGGTCCTTCGGTGAGGGAGGGGTCAAATCCTCACCCCAGCATTCGAGGGGCGGCCTCACCAGTGCCCGGCACAGGGGCACGGTCACTGCCCTGCTCCTGCTGGCCACACCACTCCTGATCATTGATAAAGGTATTAAATAGAACTGGCCCCAATACTGAGTGTGAGGAAACACCATTTCTGACCGGCTGCCAACTGGATTTAACTCCATTCCCCACCACTCTTTGGGCCCAGCCATCCAGACAGTTTTTTACCCAGCAAAGAGTACACCGTCCTTCTTGAATAACACCCAGCCTTCCTGGACTACCCCTGCCCTTCAGGGTGGCCTCCCAAGGGACTCTGTCAACCAGGCTCCTAAACAGGCCAAAGTCTGCCCTACAGAAGACTAAAGGTGGAGGTTCTGCTGACCCCCTCCTTACTTCTCCAAGAATCAAAAACTCTACCGTTTGAAGTCCCCCACAAGAACAAGGCTAGTGACTGTGAGACTTCTCCCAACTGCTTATAGAGTATTTCATCTGCCTCTTCATCCTGGTTGGGTGGTCTATAACCATCTCCTACCACCACATCTACTTCGTTGGCCTTCCCCCCAGTGCTTACCCACACACACTCAACCCTATCGTCTCCATCGTTAAACTCTAGACAATCAAAACAGTCCCTGACATACAGGGCTACTGCGTCTCCTTCCTTGCCCATCCCTTCTGGAGAGTTTATGGCCATCCATTCCAGCAGTCCAGTTCTGCAAGTCATCCCACCATCTCTCCACGATGGCAACTATATCATAGTTTCAAGAATTTCTTTTCATTACACTTCCTAAAACCTTGTTATGTTGGAGATATTTCCAGTGTCTCCCATTCCACCTAGTGAAAACTCAGGAAAGCTTTCCTGATCAGTGCATCCCAAGTTAACAACAAACACGTCTCCTGTTCTATTACACCACCGTTAAAGACTTCATGTTCATGCTCTAAATATCTCTGGCATTTAGAAGCAATATTAGTGAAACACTAGGGAAAGCTTTCCAGTGAAACGGCAGGGTTTCCAGTGATTTTCTCCTGGTGGTCTTCCCAGAGGTGCGCACCTCGCACTGGGTGAAACCATAACACGACAGCACAGGCTGTGAACTACAGGCATGATTTTCATCCTGAACATACATCAGGGCATGATGACATAAATAGAAAGAGAAAAACATAAAATGTCATGACGTAATTTGAAAAAGTTCAGTTACTACAAGCCAGATTTTTACCCAGCGCCCCAAGGGAGGGGCTTAGAAGAGATTTTATGAACTGTACAGAGGGACCTTGACCTGCTGGAGAAATGGGCCAACAGGAGCCCCATGAAGTTGAACAAAGAGAATTGCCAAAGATGGGCAAAAAGACGCTCATTCCTGCAGGATGGAGAGGTCTGACTTCCTCAAACCACAGACTGTGCTCTCTTTTGATACCTTCAAGAAGACACAGCTCAGGTCTGGACTCGTGGCAGCTGCTGACCAGCTCCGAGACCTTGTGTTCCTGTTCCCGCAGGCAGCTCTGCCCACGTACGACCCGTCACTTCATCAAAAAGAGACCGATGCTTTTTTCTAAGCTTCTAGCAAGCTGATCTGGTTAAAAAAAGAGGACGTATATCTGAACGTCTCCGCATGCGTTTCAGATACACATTAAATTTCCCATCAGTGATTCCATCCATCTCTCACTTGCCATGGAGCTGTGTGGATTGTTTACAGATAAACGAGAATGAAATGTAAACTCCTTTCAGATGAGTAAGATATACAGGCCGTGTCACTGGGGCTCTGCAACGTGCATTTATATAAAACAATAGCCTATGTATGCATGGAAGAGCAGCTACTTCTATTTTGTGGTGACACTCATCCCTGTCTGATATAGAAGTATCATTACAGCAGGCCCCAGCTGGAATTGTTCATAAAGTGCAGGATTTTATTTCAAGTGCTCCAGTCTAATTTCAGAGATGTACACACGAGTATATGAATTTCTGCAGAGATACAATGTTAGTCTGATGATAGTGTATTTTATTAAAGAGAGGCTCTAAAATAGCAATTTCATTATTTCCATTTCTGCAAGAACGGTAACAAATTTTATCCACATGGCTTGAATCAGTCAGTTGATCTGGAGCTTTTTGCCGACTAAAGAATTGGGGAAGAAAATGAAAATGTGCATTCTCACCTCACCTGCTGGGCATTGGGTTGCTTACGCTCAGCACCCACCACCGGCCTTATGGGCTGGGCTGTGGGCAGCTACAGACACTCCTGGTTTTGGGGAGGCAGGGCTGGAACGTCCTATGGGAAGACAGCCGAGGCTGGGGAGGTCCCCATCAGAAATCAGGATGCTGGGAGGGTGTCCAAAGAGGAGATGCCAGGATGGCCAGAGGGTCTTTCACGGTTGGGCTAAAGAGGGTGCTCTGAGTTCATATAAAATCCATCAGGGAGGAAGACAAGACTGCTCCTACATTCCCACAAAATTTGGGTAATTTTACTGCAGCCTAACCTTCCTGCATGGTGATTGCCACGGAAGCCACCACTGGCAGATGGACTCTTCTTCCTTGGATGGGGAAAGTTGGGGATGTCAAAAAATTTTTCCTCCTACGCTTTTCTGAAAAAATTATGCAGTTCAGCAAAATAGGTATGAGTGGCATAGAAAAAGTGGAGCTTTCATGGCACATTTTCTCTGGTCATGGAGAAAAATAATAAAATCTAATGATGAGGCACTGCTTTACGGGACCACCCAATTCCTCCAAGCTCTCTCCTCTGCCACCCAAAGCTTCTGCCTGTGCTGACTCTCCGTTTGGGTAACAGGATATTTAGGCTTTCCTAAAAGCTCCTGAGCACAACTTAAATAATCAGGAGCCGAGTTGTTCTCAGAACTTCAGAACGCAGACAGGCAGAGTGCTAAATAACCAAACTGCCATCTTTCCACTCTTACTGTTGCAAATTGAGAGCTTCCCAAGACAGCCCCATTATTAATGCTATAAATCTGTTACACATTTTATTCAAACATGCAGACAGGGATCCACGACCCTTGTGACAGGTAATTTACTTTAAGGGACTTACAGGAGAAACCTTGTAAAATCAACTTGCCGTTTTTTAAAAGGTAAAACTCTCAGCTTGAGATGAAGTAACTTAAATTATCCATCTTTCTATGGATCTTAGATTGGGGAAGAACCACGGGTTGAAGAACTGTGCTAAGATTTTATTAATGCCCGAAACACTGGGATAGTTAGCTGCTGGGTCTTACTTGACTGCTTCCTATGCCTTGTGAAAAAGATATCCAAAATAATTCATCATCTGTAATGTTTGCACCAAGCATTTGTTCTCATTGATCCTTTTCATGCACAAATGAAAAATAAAGATGCGAATGCATTTTTCTGACACACGCATTTTTTTTTTCTGATCACTGAACAAAGAACTCTAATTCCTCTTTTCAGTCTTCAGAATAAACCCCCCCGAACACCGGGATTTCACGTTCAAAGACAGTACGGCTCTTGATCATGGGCTGGGACCAACGGCATTACCTCTGCCAGGCCCCGGGGTTGTACTCCCAGGGCTTACACTTGATTTGTAAATTTAATCAGCGGACGGCATTCACACACCTACACCTTCGGGTCTGTCTTCAAGTGTAAGACAGCAAAAATCCATATATTAAGGCCCTAAACGTGATTTTATGAACTTGCCATAATTCATCAACAGCTAAAAAGTGGGTGGGATTTTGTGGTTTCACTCAATGCAGAACCGTAAATCAGGTCGGTCTAAATCTTTCTTTTGTTCTAGATTTGTTTATTCACGTTTGGTTACTTACTAACATTTATTTTCCATTTTTTAACATGTCATGGTTTAACCTGGCAGGCAGCTGAACACCACGTCAACACACAACATCATCTGGATTTTTAAAAATTTGGACAAACGCCTACTATGAACTTCAGGGACGTCCAAGCAGATCCCCAGCTCCCACTGAGAAACCACTGAAAATCTGCTCTCGTGCTTCTGACCCCCCCCACCGTACCATATATTTATGTCCTTTTTGGATGTTTAAATGCACTTGACAACATGGCCCGTATCACCTGGTGTTCTCCTCCAACACTCCCCGCAGCAAAGAGCGAGGACCAGCAAGACATTTCGTTTTTCAAGACTATAAATGCAATTAAAGCAATAGTTACACCACAGTAAGGAACAGCTTGGCAGGAAGAGCCAGGCATGATATAAGAAAAAAAAAATGGATATAACTCCATGATCTTGAGAAGGACACATGGAGAAAAGAGCTCCCAAACCTAACTCCAGATATCCTGGAAAGTAAGGGTAGAGGAAGAAGTCGGTTAGAACACCACCACGGGTATTTTTGTACTGAGCACAAATGCACCCAGTATGCAATAACTCTCAGTAACCTTCCATAATCCTTTTTCTTTAACTGAATTGCATGGTATGAGCAGCGGTGCCGCGACTCGTTTAAGTAGAAAAGTAACAATGTAAGCTAATTGGTGAAAAGCTTGTTTTTAATGTCACAGGTTTAACATATGTATTACAGTATAAACTGTAGGAGTCTAGAAACTGCCTCGGGCTTTGTCGAGCTCCATATGCTCCATCAGTAATTATTTCAGTCCTAAAACACTTACTGTGCCAAACGTACGCTGGCCGAACAACAGAAAGCATGGGGTAGCAGTGAGCAGAAGCCAGCTTCTTCCTTCTCTGCTTTGCACGGGGTCATTCGTGCCGGTGGACGTTCCCACCGAAGCCATCTGCACACAGCGGCTGGGGCTTTGCTGTTCCCCTCCCGACGTACGAGGAGCATTTTAATGGTTCGCAGCAGCGAAACGCTGAGCTGCAGCGCACAACAGATGCCACTTACAAAGAGGTTCATCGAACCAGATTCTGGAAAAGGTGAGAGCAGACTCACATGCAGATGGGCCATCTTTGGTCTGCACTAAATGTGCAGGAGTGAGAGGGGAGGCAAGCTACGTTACGCCAAGGAAGGTCATAATGTATTAGGCTTTTTCCTTCATCTAACTTGCATAAAAACCATACCGTAGATTGCATTGTAAAAGAAGCCAAAGCGCTCAATAAATAGAAATGCACTTTTTTCTCCTTTACCCCACCCTCCCTCTAAGCCTCCAATGACCAAATATAACGCAGGGAGTGGAGGCTCCATCCCTGATTACCAGAGAAGCTCCAGACGGGCGATTAATATTTAATGGCAGCGAGGAGCGAGGGCTGGGATGCATCTTAGCACTTCATTGACATGCAGAGCTGTTGCTGAAGCCAGAAAGTAAAACCTCCCTCTGAACCGCAACGGGAGGGGATGCTCAAGGAACAGGTACCAGCCCAAGGTGGCTCGTGCTGCACCCGGAGGTGCCATGGGGAACGGGTCCCCATCCAGCACAGCCTGGGTGGCAGAGGGCAGCGACTCCGGGTGCCCACACCGAGGTATCTCTGGTGACCACGCCGTTCCTCGAGTGGGGCTGCAATACAGCTTGTCCCCAGCTCCGCCTGCAATTAAACCACGGTCTTGTTCAGGACTGGCGTGGTCATACCAACTGCAGATATCGTCTGCTGGGAACTGTCTGAGGGTGGAGCAAGCTGGAGGCGCAGCCAGCGCGCTTTCCGGAGTTTTTCAAGTGCTAGTTGGGGTTACGTCCATTAGCAAAAGCCATACCCAGCATGAGACAAATAACTAATAAAATGTACTTTGCTCCATCACACCTTGCTCATTGCAAAGTATTCCTGTCCCCAAAACAACTCCCAAACACATCACCTACAATCAAGTACAGCCATTAGGGACCAGCCCTCTTTTTTTTCCGGCTACATAAACCAGAAGGGGTAGGTACACATCAGGATCTTAGCCCGAGGAACGCAAGGCATCTCGCAGTCGCAGTGAACGAGAACAACTTTCATTTCGTTAATTCATTTTGTGTGTTTAAATGCAAAATGCAGAAGTGAAACCTCTCCTAGCTTGGCACATGCCAGCTAACAGCTTTGCTCTCTGCAGTGTCATTTCACATTCATGAAATAAATGAAATATGTAATTGGAAAACTTGAAATGAATTTTAAGCCCATTAGCAACAGCATAATATTTACCCCAAATGGCAATGTTTCTCATGAGATAAGAAAAATACACAGGGTCCTACGGCAGCTGTACTGTCCTAGAATGACTGAGTAGTGAGAAAGTCGCTGTGGGTGACGTTGCAGGCTCTCAGCATCACGGCTCCGAAGGGAAGGAGAAAACAGCTTGCAATCCACACCTGGCAAAGAATTCTTACCAAATAAACCCACCATTTTTGCTACAAGTTTTACAGCACTTAGTTTATGAAATGACAGAGCCACCGGGCTGCCAGAGCCCGCCTTGGGGCAGATGTTTCACACGCACAGCTCTTGCTTCTGCATCACCACATGCTTTTAAGAGAGCACGTGCTATATAGACACTTGGAAAATAAACAGATCCACGTTTGGGTAAAAGGTTTAAACAGAATGTCTTGGAAAAACATGGAAGATTGCTATACTAGCATTATGAATTTTTAAAAACCTCAAAAAAAACCCCAACACACACACATATATATAACTGAGGCTTAGATAATTATTTTGCTGCAGCTGGCTATATAGATAGCATCCTAAGTATTAATTCAGGCATCCGGGAACCGAGCACTTACCACTTCCATTGCTGAGCACTCAACACAACGCAATCAATCTGTTTGCTGATTCAACAGAAAACAGGCTTAAACTGATATTTTTTTTTTTATTTTTTTTTTTTCCCCAACACAGGAACTATTTTTGGCGTCCAAAGGAGGCCAGGAAGAAAAACAAGGTTGGGAGGCGGCAAAAGAAATCTCAGAAGAGCTGAGACCTTACTCATCACCTCAGAGCAGGAGTCTTTGGTCTCCTGCCCTGGTGGGTTTCGGATACCTTCGTATCTCGGGCGCTATCGGCTTTTACGCGACGGACGGTGACAAGGGCTGCCTGTGGCTGCCACGTGTCCACGCACCCTCTCTGCTGCAGTGCATCCCTATGGCTTCGCACAAGCAGAAGGGTCAAACTGCAAAAAAGGAGTTTAAACTCCACCACCGAGTCGGCCTTGCCAATACATGAGCTAATTCTGCAGTCCTCAGCCGAGTATTTCTCTGTAGTCACAGAAACGTTCCTTTCATAAACTGAGACCGATCGCCCACACCGCGACTATCGCAGCCCGGGTGTTTTGCACCCATGGGTGGCCAAGGTCTCTGCTCCCGTGCCACCGGTGCCTCTGCCTCTGGACCGGCAGCACGGAGGGTCGCTGGCTACCCCGCTGGCACCAGGAGAGCTCCTGTGCAATGCCAAGATGCTGAAATGTCACTGAGAATTAGAGGTTTATAAGCAGCAAGAAAACCTGTACGTTTCGGAGAGCCAGCTGCATTATTCACCTCTGGGCAAGGACCAGCTTTCCGTGGGAATGCCTGCTGGGAAACGTGGGATCCGGCAGCGCTGGCATCGGGCTTTGCTTTCAGCCGTTGCCCCGTGCCAGTGGGGAATACGGCGCAGCGCAATTTCGCACACACCAATAAACCAAACAACGCTGTCTGAAAAAAACCCAAGGGGAGCGTTAGCCTCAGAATACCCTCTCCCAATACCTGCCACTAACATTTAACCTAATCTCTTTAGGATTAGATTTGCTTTATCCCCTGCTCAGCGTTGTATTAGATATGACCACATAACACACACAAAACCCCCCAATGCTGGCATTTGTGCAAAGGCACGGAATACATCCTGACTCCATTTCTGCGTGACTGTTCACCAGCTACAGGCTGCTTACGGCACCACATACAAAACCTCGTGATACCGATGCTCTCAAAACAGAGAATCTCCACACACTGCCCGTTATAAGATGTCAGCAAACATCTATCCTAAAACCTCAGTCCCCAATCTTCTGCTGAAAGCCACAGGCTGAAGTTCTCCAAAAGCAGGGGAAGTACTGCTGCATAAACACCCCCACTTTCCAACACAGAAGTCTTCTGCAAACGGCCCACGACGCAGCACCCTTGGCAGGTCCAAGCAGCGCAGGCA
The DNA here is from genome assembly GCA_017310255.1 of Butorides virescens. Taxonomy (NCBI): domain Eukaryota; kingdom Metazoa; phylum Chordata; class Aves; order Pelecaniformes; family Ardeidae; genus Butorides; species Butorides virescens. The sequence goes on from JADKXX010005068.1 coordinate 12,457, forward strand.
GAGGCGCTGCCGAGGCCTCTAATGGATGCACAGAGCATCCAGCTCCGCGCCTTCCCCTCGTCCTCCTAAATCCCTTTGCAATTTGTGCAGAGTATGTTCCTGCTGGGACTTCCACAAACTGCCTTTTCTTATTCTTACAAGATTTCTCATGCTACTGTCCTGGTTTCGGCTGGGATAGAGTTAGTTTTCTTCCTAGTAGCTAGCATAGTGCTGTGTTTTGGATTTAGTGCTACAAGAATGTTGATAACACGCTGATGTTTTTAGTTGTTGCCCAGTAGTGCTCAGATTGCTCAAGGACTTTTTGAGCTTCTCCTGCTCGGCCAGGGGCATAACAAGCTGGGAGGGAGCACAGCCAGGAGAGCTGACCCAAACTGACCAAAGAGCTATTCCAGACCATAGAACGTCGTGCTCGGGGGGGTCAGTCGGTCGGTTGGGGGGAGAGTGATCGCTGCTCAGGGACTGATCACGGCTCGGAGAGTGATCGCTGCTCGGGATGAGCTGGGCATGGGTCGGCGGGTGGTGAGCAATTGCATTGTGCATCATTCGTTTTGTATATTCTGTATCTTCTCTTACCATTTCATTATTACTATTATTATTATTTTCTCTTATTAAACTGTCTTTATCTCAGCCCACGGCTCTAACCTTTTTTTTTCCTTCCCAATTCTCTCCCCCATCCCACCGAGGGAGGGGGGCGTGAGCGAGCGGCTGCGTGGTGCTGAGTTGCCAGCCGGGTTAAACCACAACAGCTACGCAAGCTACTGCCTCAGCATTTATCTCCCACCATCATTAAAGAGTAAAAAAGGATTGTGTCGTGTTGAATGAGCGAGGATCTGAATCTACCTGGTTTTCAGGTCTGATATATGAATCCTCCTAAGTTTCCTTCCCTGTAGCTTCACAGTCATATTCTTTCAGGTAAAATATTTGCAAAAGAACCCTACACGCTGCTTAGTAAATATTATCTTCCACCGAATCGAGGCGTTGCAATGAGCCCAGTGGTGTGTGTTGTACGGTGTACGCGATCGGCCAAGCCTGAAATGGTTTCCACTGATGTCATCCCGAGAAGGAACGAACGATGCCACTACAGATCCGTTCATTTGTTCTAAAATATTCCCAGAGAAGTACTGCGGTGTTTTCTTTGTTGGTCTCTGGGAAGAGAGTGAGAATTGTTGTGCCTACTGGGAGAACTGGCGCCGTCTAACTGTTGCTCGCAGAGTGATGGGGACAGTCCTCGCCCAAGTCCCCAAAAAAGGGTGTGGAAAGGACGAGTCAGGCTCAGCAATGCCAAGTAAAGGCAAATCCTGCTACCCGACAGCAGCACCCAGCCACGGAGCTGAGGGAACCCCCAGCTCTGCCCGGGGGAGGCAAAGAGGTGGGCAAGTCTTTATGTGGGCATTAGCCAGGCAAAAATGGAATCCCTCTCTTCTGAAAAGATGATTAACCTTTCAGATCGAGAGGAAGTTTGGTTGCTTGGGATACACATAGAAACGAGGAGACATGAACTGTGTGTTTGAATTAAGAGGCACGGGTATAAGGAGAGAAAAATGCAAAGGTTAACACAAGCCATATTCCTAAAGAGAAAGGGTTCTTTTAATTAAAAATATATTTCTGCCTTTTAAATTAAATCTGGTTAATGGGTGATGGGCAGTCAATGCCGTACGCTCACATTAATACATTTTCTATGATGATGCCACGTGCTCCAGGACTGCATCTGGATTTCTAAAGCTTCAGACTAAAGCAGTTATGTTTTTATAGCAATCAGCGCTTTCCTGGAGGGACAGAAGTGTTCTGGTAAACTACAGCTGACACCCATAATGAACAATTCAATTTCTTGAAGATTCAATAAAAGATAATCTGAAGGGTAAAGTTCCCCATGGCTGACAGCTGCCAGGTGAGAAAGGGGATTTGTTTTTATTAAAGACAGAGAAAAAACCAACAGGTTTTTAGTCACCAGGATCTAAGCAAATATATGCTGACAAGTTTAACATTTGGGGAGGTTTTTTGTTAATCTTTGCATACTATCTTGCTTAATTTTTTTCTGTGGGATTATAAAATGACTCTGCTGCTGACAGTAACGAGTTGCCGGGCACAACAGATCTCATGGCTTTGACTACAGGCATATGGCTTGGACCTGTCATATTTAATATTGCCTTAAGATGAAGCTATAGGCATTTCCACCCAGGTAATCCCATTCCAGGCCCACACCAAGGACTGCCTTTATACAGTCAGGAAACACAGGCAAACCTTGGCGTTTCCATTGCCACAATGGACCGGCCGATCCACAGCGAAGAAATAAAACACCATGACGAGGGGCAACTTTGAACTATATTACGCTGTTCTTAACGTTAAGTCTGTGACAAATCTATTAAGTCCGGTAAAGATCCATAAATGCCTTGCCATGCTGTAAGAACAGACCATGGCCCAACCGCCTTGTGCCCTAATTTACACTCCTTTATAACAGATCTGGTTTGTTTAAGCGTTAAGTCTGCAACTAGGATGATTTAAAACCACATTAGAAAATACACTACGCTCTTCCCATTTCCTAACGACTAAAAATCACGTTGATAAAGTTAGTCACCTCTAGAAAAGGAGGCTGTTGTTTTGAGCGCTCTCCAGCAAAAGCCAGTTTTGCACCAATTTAAAAAAAAAACAAAACACAACCAACCAACCCACCACTTTGAAACTCATAATATATAATGCTTGGAAACTGGCACTTCGCCCTTTTACTCAAAATATTGCCGGACAGCTGGAAGTTATTAGGTAGAGTAATAATTTCTACTTTGCCTCCAGTCTACGTTTTTCCTCTGGGTCACTCATGAAACATTTTTAATCCTACAAAATAGAAACCTAATTCAAACAGTATCGATTCCAGATATCTTTTTATCTTTCTGACTTCAAGCCGGCTCCCAGCTGGGTTGTTTGCCTGCGTAGCCCCGGTGTACACGCAGGATGCGCAGCGCGATCTCACACGCAAAAACATTTCCTTTACCTTTCTATTTTTTACCACCCCAAAAAATGAACTCGGCTGAAACGTCGCCCCTTAAACAAGCACATAGGTGATGTTTCACAGCCACAGAAATATTTGAAAGAAGGTAAAGTTTAAAGCTAGGAGTCACAAAGGAGCGCTAAGTCGGTTCTACCATATTAACTGTGAACGAAAGGCAAAATCTTGTCTTCTGGATGAATGGAAAACTCAGGTAGTTCCCAATCAACTGTAAATATTAAAATTCTCATACATCTCTTCACAGTCCAGGTATAAATTATGGCTACTTGGCCAAATTCCATCTTAGTTAATTACAATCTCACATAAAATAATATCCTGTCTAATTTTATTGGAGTATGACATAATAGGGGATTTATATTAATCAAAAGTTTCCTGAATAATAATAATTCGTTTAAGGAGCAATTTTATTACAGACTTCTATCTATTAGTGGAAGTTTTCACTAAAAATGTAAACTGTAACCACCACCTTATTACATTTTTGCAGTGATCCGTCTTCGGGTTTTATAGGATTCGCATCGCTGTAGTATCTGAGTATCTTCTATGTGAAATCAATAGCAATATCAAAGCCCATAACTGGATAATGAAGTTTCTAAAATGACAATGGAGCTGAAATCCCCTTCTCTTACACTTTTATTCTCCTATGCTGTCATTTTAATTTCAGGGTTCTGCTTGTGTGGGGTTTTTGATGTTGGTTTTTTTTTTTTTTTTTACAACCATGCAAACACTTGTAAAAGAACTCGCAGAGTCTGACATCAGATCTGACACCTGGAACAAGGTGGCTTTTTTGGGGTGGTTTTTTTTTTTTTTTTTGGTCACAGAGCTTTTTACAAGTGGATCAAATCCTTAACCAGCCATCAAATCATTGCTGAAACCACCGAGCCCCAGAACCAAGGGCGATGGAGAAAGAGTTTAAAGGAAGGAGGAGAACAAATGTTGAGGACACAACACTGGAAATGAGTTCACAGTAGCAAAAGCAATCGTGGAAGGGGCCACCTGGCATCACCGCCCGTGATAGCTGCTGGGTGGCCATGGGTGCGTTCCCATCAGTTTGCAAAAGCGAGCGCAGCAGCCCTGACTTTCACTTTAGATGTACACCGGCCATATATCAGAAAAGCTCCACTAACTCCAGCAGCCTTACCAGCTCCGCTGATGTTACACGCCCCTTTGCATTTAAACACCCCAAAACAGTATCACTGATGTCAGCGGCAACTGAGGCTCTTTGGGCTTGGGGCCACAGGGACGGACACCAGCCTCGCCGCAGGGACAGAGCCCGCCCGGAGCAACCGAGCCCCTGACTTCCACTCTGCTGCTGGGCTGCGTATAATACATCCAACTGGGACTCCAAGCTAAAATCTGGATGCACATAAGGTTATTATAATTTAATATGCCTGGTTAAGAGGCACCCGGCGCTCTTGGGCAGTTTGGTTCCCTGCTGTGCTCGGCACTGTGCGTGCCCTTCAGCCCCAACTATGCATAAGCCAGAAGCTGGGTAATAAAACCCCAGGATTTGTGTGGTGCTCAGAAATAAATGCAACCCAGAAGAAGTTGCTGCCCCAGACAGTAACGTAACCGCTAGGGGAAGTTTACAGCTGAAACAAAAGCTCGGTGAGGGCAGGTAGCAGCCCTGAGTGCGCTGGGAGTGGCACCTCTCCCACCCCAGGCAGACGCCTTCCCCTTTTATTTAATGCTGGGAAAATAAATTTTATTGTAGCAAAAAGCTTAGATAATTTCTTCAGTGAGGTTGGATGCTTCTTTGACTACACTGACTGCTACCTCCAGCAAAAATGCCTTAAATCTCCCTGGGCAGGGCTTGACGGCACCGCAATAAAAATGCCTGCGCCCTGTTTACACCTCAGCTTCTTCTCCTGCCACAGCGGTGATGAACACCACGTTCGATTTCTCCTAGGATGGAAACACCTTTTCCTGTCATCCCTGTTTGCTCGCGGTCTCTCTCCTCCCGTTTATGGCCGGAAAAGGAGATTCAAAGTTTTCCAGGTACGGCTGCGGCATCTTCCAGAGGGTTTGCACATCAGCCACCAGCACTTTGGGTCGCTGAGACACCTCTGCAATCCTTTTTGCATTTTTGCCCATCTAAGGGCATTCAGACCAAAGCTCTGCAGTGAAGAACCCTGAACATCATTTCTCCATCTCGATTACACAGCTCAAATGCCCATCTCATTTACATCAAGTGAGTCAAGGGGATTCTGGCCCACAGGGAGCAACAGAGCCCTAATTTCATTTCATTTAGCCTGCAGTCACAAGACTTCTTTTTCTGTTGAATTATTACCGGAGAGCAGTTAAGATGTATAGCCTGCCAAATATGTTTAAATGACTTTTTGGTCCCCATCATCACCAGGAGAAAGCTAACAAGATCTATTCAATCTATCTAAATAGAGATGGGAGGGAGCTGGGAGGAGACAGCAGTATCTAATGAAGCAGTAAAGAACTGAGGCTTTTGAAGGAGATGATAGACCCTAGGTAAGTAAATATAAAATGGTAACAACGGCATGTTTGCCTAATTATATTTTCACTGTACACCCGTTCAAAACAGTTGAATGTATTTATTCTCTCTGGTTTCTAGGCAGACACGAGCAATCCCTAAGCGATGCAGTCCTCTGACTGAAGCAAGAGCAAATAATTATTAAAAATACAAAAATCCCCAAGCAAAGCTGCACAGGCCCACACACCACTCGTTATCTGCCGCCAGAGCAGAATGGTTCCTCTAGGATGTGTGATGGAGGATCTGGCCAAAAAAATCCCACCTAATTACAACCAGTTCTGGCAGCCAGACTAAATCTATCTGAAAAGTTCAGGGAACCAGATTTCCAACTTTCAGTCTTTCTTTTCTGCACAAGGTGACGCTGAAATTGTGAACGTATTGTTACCCACCACAAGGAGGAACAAATTAAGATTACCAAAAAACGTCTGTTAACTTCCAGGAACCCAGGATAGCATCTGACCATAACGTATAGTTTATCTTAATACAGCAATACCCAAAGTCAACTCTTTTTCCCAAGTCCAAGTATTCTGTATTCCGTAAGAACGCAGCAGGACACAGTTCTGGCCCGACGATGTGAAAGATCTTGCCATGTTATGACACGTACCGATTCAACATAGTTCTGTTTGTTTTGATTTTTCTACTGCTATATTTAAGGAGAGAAAAATATGGAAAGCAGTACTCGAAAAGAAAATAGCTTGAATTGTATTTTTATGCAAATGAAGTAAAGATAAACTCTACGTCCTCTCGACATATTCCTGCTCGCCCATAGATGCAATAAAAAGCAGCCTACTGAAAGCTTTTCATCCCTCCAAGAAAAGAATAGTCTAAAAGAAAAATGAGTACTCTAAACAATTCTAAGCAGTCAATTTGTTAAGCAACCATGCAAGTTACTTCTGCTTGGAGCAACAGAGCAATACCAACAAGAGCTGCAAACTGCCACGTGAGCTGCATCAGGATTAATGATTTTATATTACAGCGTCTGGATGTAAGGAGAGCAAAAGAATGAAATGGAATTTAATCTGGTTTTGGCCAGCCAGGAAGCTGTTTGGGCTATTGGCTTCTGTAAGCAAAGAGACAGCCTAAAGGCAGATCAATCCAGCTGCTTCCTATCTTGCCGTGACGCCGATTTAACCTCTTTGAGTCCGAATGCTCAAGGATGAACAAAGGAATTGCTTGAAACGCTGTTGTGGTGGGACATGTTTAAACTGGGCTGGGCAAATTACTGGAACTATTCTTTTTGAAAACCTTTCATGAAATAAGAACAGATGAGCGGTAGATACCTCACGATTAACTAGCGCGTCCTACCAGGGGAAGTAAACCACCGCTGACAGCTAAGTCACACTCTGCTGTCACTGCTGTTGCAAATGAACGCCGTAAGAAGGGAACTTACTCGACAGCAAACATCTGACTGCGTGCTTAGGCTAGGAAAGGAGCATCTCCATCAGCACTGGTCCTGAGGCAGCTTTGCTTTATCCCATGCCAGCCCAAGGTGGGTTGACTTTGGTACCTAAGGTGACGGGAGCTTCCAAGGATGCTTTCTGCCAGCGTGAGGTTTAGCAGGGCTTTTTCCTCGGTGTGTCCCCTGCCTGTCCCCAGGCAGTAAAGTGTTTCCCTCGGTTGGAAAAAAAAAGATAATTTTTGTTTCCTTTTCAGTTTTTTTTTTAAATAAGATTTGGCATATTTAAAACTTTTGTCTCTCCTAAAACATGACTGAAACTAGCAGATAGGCCCAACGATTTGGGGGGAGGTGGGAAGGGGAGATGAAGCAAAAAGGTATCTGCCAAACGCATGGAAACAAACAATATTGAAATACTGCCATCAGGTCCCAGACTGAACCTTTCCCACAGCTCAAGAAGTTTGAGACAAGGGCTCCCCTGCCCTCCCGCAGCAGAGCTTGCTCAGAAAAAAAAAAAAAAAAAAAAAAAAATCTTTTCATATGTTCTTATTTGCTGTTTCTAGCCAGGTAACATGATGGAAAAAGACCCACTGTTTGCATTGCCCCGCCAAGGCGAGTGATATAAAGGAACATTGCTGCTTTTTAAAAAATCCCCTACAAGGGAACTGACAGGTGGTTCACTTCTATAAATTCAGGTTCACTGATTTAAGGACACAGCCTTGGAGCACAGACAGTACCGCATTCCCTTTCTTACTGTTTTCTACAAGAGATGTTATTTTTCTGGGAGATAGTCAGGCTGGACAGTCCCATATTCTGCAGGGCAGAGTTACTCAATTCAGCCTGGGTTTGTTTTTTTTCAAGAATCCTTTCTTCATCTTCTCCTGCCACCCTTAGAGCAGATTTAGCTGCAGAGGAGGTTGACAGCCATTCCCAAATAGCCACAAATATTACCCTGCAACAGCCGGGGGGACCAGCTAACGCTGTGGTGGCTGCAGTCGGCCGCCAGAGAGCCCAGAGCAGATCTGGCCGGTGTGGAACAGCTCTGGTCCAACGCTGTCTTGGTCGGTCATGGAAACCAGGATCTACAACTGCCTGAAAGGAGGGTGTGGGGAGGTGGGGGTCGGGCTCTGCTCCCAGGGAATGGGTGATGGGACGAGGGGAAACGACCTCAAGTTGCACCAGGGCAGGGTTAGGTTGGACATTGGGAAAAACTTCTTCCCCCAAAGGGTTGTCAAGCACTGGAAGGGGCTGCCCATGGAAGGGATTGAGTCCCCATCCCTGAGGGGATTTAAAAGCTGGGCAGATGAGGTGCTGAGGGACAGGGTTTAGTGGTGGGATGGCAGGGTTAGGGGAATGGTTGGATTTGATGGTCTTAAAGGTCTTTTCCAACCTAAATGATTCTATGATCTGCCTCCCTGTCTTCCCCCGCGGGGCCACCCCATCCCACACCCATCCTTGGCCCATTCCTGCAGGTGGGTGCCTGGAGGCAGTGGCTCCTGTGTCCCCCCTGCAGCTTTCCTAATCTGAGCAATTTGCCCTGACCCTTGGTGTCCACCACCCAGGACCAAACACTCCTTGTCTTCCCTCACGCTGAGGAAGACAGGAAAATAAACTTCATCTGTCTCCCCCGGCATCAGAGCTGCTGCGTACCCGATACATGGTGAACGGCTCAATCTTTTCTATAAAGACGAAACAGCATCTTCTCTTGGAAAAACTTTCTTTCATCCTGGTCCAGGGTCCTCTAACTTTTATGACCACAATTAGCCTATGTTTATATATTTCAATGAAATCATGGCATTTAAATCGTAAGAAAATCTGGCACCTCTGTCCTGGGGTTTCTTTCTCTTTCTGGTGAAAGGGGGGGGGCTTTGAGAGAAACCACCTACAGCAAAGGCATTGCTTTTAAAAACCCAGAGCATGATCCTTTACCCGCTTTGTAAATCACTCCTCAGCATTACAGTCACCGCGGCTTTAAAGTTACTCCAGCCCTTGTGTGTGATACACAAGGGTGGCTGTCTCAGCCTGCTCTTGTTAGACTTCAGAGAAAGATAAATAGTGGCTGGTGGCAGCGATTCCCCCGGACTCCCGGCTCGCACGACGAGCTCATCGGGTGGTGACGAGCCAGTGGCGACGGCAAGGTCATATCCTGGGGAAAAGTCACTCCAAGGCACGTTGGAAAGGAAGTAAATGTAAAGTTTTCTTCAAAAGTTTCCATTTGAACTAGAAGGCAGTTGGGCTTTTTCTAAGAGGGGGAGGAAAAAAAAAAAAGCAATGTTCAGCATGAAAACCCTTTGCAGCCACGAGGAGCAACGGCGCTATAATGAGGTTTGTGTTTGCAAGGGCCACGGCCGGCACCGAGGATGGGCCATCATGAAAGGAGAACCCGAAGTGCGGCGGGAAAAGCTCTGCCACGCTTGGCACGAAGCCGTCGGCATCTCCAGGCTCTGTTGCGGCTCGAACAGGAGAGCCCTCCAAGCCATCTGCTCGCTGCTGGCTGTGGGAAAAGGGTCTTAAAAGACACAAGGTATACAGGAAAGTGCAACTCTGGAGGGTGGAAAAATCTGAATGCTATTGAAAAAAAACCCAAAAAACCAAAAACCAAACTCACAGCAAGCACTTTTCTGAAAACAGGCAGTTTCAGCAAGACGGCCTCGGTACCCAAGCCCTCCCCATCAGCCAGCGTCTGCTCTGCTCTCCTGCGACACCACCACAGACGGATGTGCGGGGAGGAGCCCAAATCCCACTCTATAGGGTCTTTAATTATTTGCAATTTTAGGCAAGCATTAGGCTCCCTTGAAATGCAAGCTGCCTGTAAGTAGTTACGACAGAGAAGTCATCAGTCCCTTTGCTGAGCGTAGTAAAAACAAAAAAAAATAAATTGAAAAAGTGTTCACAAAAAGATGAAGACCAACAAATTTCTTGAGTAGTGTAATGGGAGATTCCCAGTCATAATTCGCAGGCAATTTTAGAATTAGATCTTAATAATAGAAGGAAATTGCAGGGAAGCTACCTATGCAGGTCTTCTATTTCCAGGAGTCCTTCAAACTCATTTTGATGTGTTTGCTCTACAAACTCAGACTCTAACCAATTTCTTCAGATCATGGGTAAAACCCAAGGAAATTTCTTGTCATTCTGATTTAACTAAAACCTTGTGATCTGACAAGATTCTGATGTTGACACTGTAACGTTGTTCGAGCATACAAAATTGTGAATACTGTTTCTAATATATGGATGATTCTCTCCTTCACCTGGTAGAGGAGACGTCCTCTGCCAAGGGAACACCACTCCCATAGCTACAGCTCACCCAAATTAATCCACTGATAAGGAAGACCCCATTACTTGGCAGGGACATTTCCACACAGCTACCACCAGCCAGCACTGGACACCCTACCAATGTGATGAGTAGGTATAAGAAGATTACACAACCCAAAATCCATGTGAAGTTCTTGACTTACTGCCCACCAAATTAAGAGAAAAGAAACTCATGAAGGGTTATCATGGCAGGGAGCTGTTGTCCATCCACCAGAGCACGGACACCTCCCGCCAGCACCCTTTTGTAGAAACAGCAGAGCTCGCGACACCCAACACGCTCCAACAGAGCCACGCCGTTATTTCCACACTTCCACCTGCTATAACATCAGGAACTAACGCTGATGTGGGCACATCTAAGAAGTCTGTAGCACAGGAATGAGTAAACTCGCAATCTTTTCCGTGTATTGTACCAACGCATTTCTTTCTGCTCCAGAGAGGACAGGGACATTGGAGGGACATTGCCCATGCCCAGAGGAGGAGGAGGAGGATGTGACAAGTCCTGCAACAGATATGGTTAGGAAGGGTTTAAACGGTGAAGAAATGGGTTCTTTCTCACTCTGGTTAGAAAGAGATCTGTGAGACGAGAGACATAAATTACCCTTGCACTTTCCAGATTTTCAGTGTCTGCAAATCGAAAAGAGATGCTATAGCCCCTGACAGCTGAGACCCATCTGCTATTGACACAGAGTATTTTCTAACCATCAAAAAAAAGTCCTCAAAACATCTCTTAGACACTGATAGTCAATTTTTTTTCAAGAGGTATGCAAGGAGGAGGCTTAGAAATCCCCTAATTTCCCCAAATGGGAGCTGTTCACATTCCTCCCATGTCTTCCTTTGAAAACCTTTCCTTTTATTTCCACCAGAGTAGAAAGAGGCAGGTATGAAAAAAAAAAAAGGGAGTTAATTGAGAAGAGAAAGCCAGCCAAGCGAGGCGTTGGGGCGGGGAGGCATGCGGGCTCCTTGCTACTGGACTTTATTAGGCTGCTGAAGGCAGGGAGGGATTAAAAAAAACCCAAATAAAATTAGCAGTTTCCTTTATTCCTCATGCTGTTTTCCCTCCAGGGCTGTCAGTGGTTTATTTATTTATTTACGAGGCGGGTTGCCCCAGTGAGAGATGTCTTGGCAATTTTATGGAGTGGGCAGAAGAAATGGATGGAAAGGAGGTTTCTCAGCACCTGAGACCACAAATATTTATGGATAGGTGTGTTGTGACACAGCAGCAATCCCACCGAAAGTAAATGAGCTTTTTAAAGATGATTAAGGTTACAGGCCTACGCGAGGGGGATTAGATAGCCAGAGGTTAGACCTGGAAGAGGCAAATACCATCAGAGTGTGCAGAGTTTGCATTTCCTACACAAACTCGATACAAGAGAGAATAGATTTACAAGAAATACCATACTTCAAAGTCGGCCACCGCTGGGTTTGCTGGAGATGGAGTGCTGGGCACGTCAGCCGGGTCCAGCAGCGCAGCCCCCAGGTAAGCTGGGGCTCACGGGGGCTCCCGACAGCAAACCCACCCAGACGACTAACGAAGTAACACTTCAGCACAGCAAAATCACCCCGCTTAGTCCGACTCGTTATTAGAGATAATTGCAAGGGAAACAGCAAGGCTCAGATAACACCTCTGCTATCTCGCTGCTGCTGTTCTAACACCTGTAACGTTTATTCGGCCGCTTGCGGCGCCCGGCACTGGTCACCTCCACCGCACCGAACCAAACCCATTACTTCAAGCGATTTAAAATGGTTTTCATCTGACAACTTTTGAAGCCAATTTGAAATGAGTTGGGTCTCTCTATCCAGCTCCTCTGGGGCACCGTCCACAAAAGCTAATAACAACAACAGCAGCAATAATAGCGATAGGAAACCAACCGTTCCCACGAGAAGCGTAACTGCTTCATCAGATATTTCAACCTCTTCCATGAACAATTTGTATCTAATCCTCAGAGTAAATTATCCAGCGCGCTGACAACAGACACGTAATGAAATTGCTTCGCCCACTGGCCCTGTTGCTTTTCTTCAAAGTTTCTTTTATTATAGGAAATTAGTGGAACAATTTACACTTATTGAAACGCTTTTTGTTTTGCGGGCAGAAGAATGCTTGCAAAGCCTGATAGAAGATCTGCAACTTAGAGAGTCGCCACACGGGAGGATTAAAGTGATGGCTCAGTACGATGCAGTACCGAGTCCCCCAGCTTTCCTTTCCCCTTCCTTCTTGCTTTCTCCTTAAAGGAAATTACACCTGCCAAGTCTTCCCCAGTCTAATGTTTAACAAAAGGAAAGCTGATCAGTGATCTCTTGGAACTGCTGGTCTTCTCCCTGGAGCCAGAAGAATGAAGCTAACCTGCCACTCATTTTTTATTTTTTAAAGCTCTTGGACACATGATGCCTATTGCAGGGAAAATCTTTTATTCCCCAACGTCCTCTGTTAAAGAGCTCTCACAGAAGAGGAATCCAACAGTTCATTACTTCTACCTGCTCAACGTACTTGACATAATTGTATTAGTGCCTCATTGCGGGGCTTGAAAAGGGAAAGCTGAAAAGCTGCTTTTTGCCATTGGTTTAGCCATTTGCTGAAGCCCTGTTTACGCGCTAGAACACAAACCATATTATTTGCAGTTCATATAATTTGTTTAATGCACGGCGTTCAAGAGGCCACCTGCGCTAATGCATCCAAGGAGTAAGCGGGTTACTCTCACTCTATTTAAGAAAGGAGAAAACTATTTTCCCAGCCAAATCCCTCCAGCCAACACGCTAGCTTTCACCGAATTCAAGTCAGCAAGGGTGCCAGGTAAGGGAAATGTGGAAGGGAAGCGCAGGAGGAGACACCATTGGTGCTCACCTGGACGGCAGCAGCCGAATTTGTTCTTTTATGTCCTAAGCACGTGGCAGCGCGTTTCGCTACTGCCACAAAATTCCCATCTGGCAAAGAAAATGCATTTCCACTCTCTCTGAAAGCTATTTGACTTGGTGGGTGCCCACGTAGCACTGCAAGATGAATGCATGCTATGCCCGTTATAAATTGCTTTCATCTTCCATTCAGCTATAGTCATTAGATGTCAATGTATTAATTACAATCCGCGGCGCCTGTTCATCACATTACACTGAAGTATTCAATAAATACCAATTAACATATTGGATTCCTTCCATGAATGTATCTTGCCTGACTTGGAGTGAATGGGTTCATAAAAATACATCTTAAAACAAAATAAGGAGGATAATAGCAATTCTGTAACAAATTTAGGCTCATATACATCTCATATTTTAGCCGATGATTGGTTAGTAAACTGCATTAAAGCAAAACAGCTCTATTAGCCCTGCCAAAAGATGCATTACCCCTCACAGCAGACTCCAAACCAGTCCACCTTGGAGACATGCATGTATTTTTCATGGTTTATACCGCACTGAATACAGACTAATGGTGAAAATAAACCAATAATAATTAGTGTTAAAATAAGTGGAGATGCACACTCTAAAACAGTCAGAACCCATGCCCATTTTATACTTTCTTAAGCCTGTAAATTATCAAATGGACTTGTCTCCGGGGCTGGAGATGATTTCAGTGGCTACCACCACGTTACACGAATTAAAGACGGACAGAGCAGACTTTTATGATGTTTACTGCAGGGAAAGCTGGCACAGAGCTCTTTTTGTTGCTACAATAAGCTGCAGTCCCCTGAAGAGAAAAGATTGAAGCCAACAGCCTCTGATATCGGTAATGACCAAATGCAACCAGATGTTATCACTACTTCTGAAACAACTTTGCCTCCAGGTCCTACAGGAATATAAACCCTATCAAGCAATGCTTGCATATCAGCTACAGATGTCAGGGCTGCCATGCTCTTGCTTGGGTTTTTAGGGCAGAAAAAGGAGTTTTGGTTCCACCCGGTTTGGTCTGGCCATGAATCTGGGTTGCCCTGCCGCAGGGAGCTGTGCAGGACCAGGAGGTCCATGCCTCCCACCTCAGCCAAGGTGTCCTCAACAGGCAACCCCAGTCCTTCACTGCAGGACTAGCATATGAAAGAAAAACACATTAGCATTCCTAAGAATCGTAAGGAAATGAGATACGTAAGAAACACGATTTGTTGCTTCTGATGCAGCAGGACCTTGCAGCGTAAGTTCGGAGGGGATGGAGAAGTTGGCAGGCATCAGCCTGGCAATGCTGATTCCCATCCTACCAGTCAGGCCCTGCTGGATGGTTCATTTTTAGCTTCATTGCTGTAAACTGCAGGAAATTATAACTTTACATGCAGACTTATACCCACAAATGAGTAATCATCCTCTAGAGGAACTCTCACCCGGGCACGTAAAACACCAGGTTTTGGGGAAGATGCTGAGGAGCAGCACGCCATTCTCCAGTTCCCTCGAAGAACCTGCTCCTGTTCCACCCTGCTCCTTTTTTGGTGCTTTGCTTTGAAATGAGCTCATTCCCACTCCCCATTCTGTCCTACGACCACTCCAGCAGATTTTGGGGGTGTGGCGCACAGTGCTGCAAACCAGTGCCAGGTTTCCATGGACCACAGCACATGATGCTGCTCCAAATGCCCTTCAGTGTCCCGGGGGTACCCGTGACACCCTTTTCTACCACGTTATCCATGTTTGCACGATGAACAGAATGACAAACACAAAGAAAAAAAGCTGCGTACACTCGGCACATTTCTCTTTGGTAAATCACGGTCCCAAATTACTTCTCTGGGCAGGAAGTTTCTAATAATACCGCTGGGATGTCAGCGTACGGACTGTGGTGAAAGATCCAGGATCTAAGCGTGGCTTAAAGCATAAGTTCAGTGGGACCTGTACTTGCTGGTTTGCAGAGAGAGAAACAAAAATTCTGCAGCTGCGTTTTATATACTGCAGCGTGAGAATCTGAGGGCAGAAGCGGTGCTTTGGAGGCACGGCAGGCCTGGGCTCCGAGTTATTTATTTCCATTGATGGTTCTTGATGTTCTTTCTGAAGTTTTGATCATCAAGAAACTTGAGAATGAGCTTTTTATGATGGTGCTAAAGACAGACATCGGCAGCAGCTGAGTTTCACCTCAAATCCTGATGCCACTGAAGCATCTCCAAAGCTTTTTTTACTTTTCTCTACAGGCTAGCACCTTTTTCTTTTTTTTTTATTCTTTTGGGAAGTATTAAAGCAGAACCAACCTTTGAGTTCAGCTTATTCAATTCCCTACTGCTATTTTTTTTTCAGTTTCTATCTGGACATCCTGGATTTGTCAAGGAGATTTTCTCCTGTGAAGAACATGAAATAAAAACATCTCAGCTGCGGCTCTACATAAATCGTATCATTGCACTGGGGATCTGTACCGTACTTGGTAATTTTCTGATGGCTGCTCTGGCATTTTGATTAAAAAATTAGCACTGCAGCTCTGTAGTGCTGTACATTACCAATAAAGCACGAGCTAAATGAACTAAGAACTGGCTGACGGACAGATCGCAAAAAGCATTTCTCAGGGGGAACCACTCAAACAGGGCTGTTTCCAGCGGCGCCACATGAAGAGTTATCCAAAGCCCAAATCTGTTCAACATCTCCATCGAGATCTGGAACAAACACCGAAATCCCAGCTGACGCTATGGACACCAGAGAGCGATGGAATGGAAGGCAGGACTGATATAGGGAGCTTTTGGGGCTGGGTAGCAACCTGTGCCCATGCCCAATAAAATGTTTTAATATAAACACATATTCAGTTTTATGTAACACATTGACCACATCCCCAGGAACAAGGAATGCAGGGCAGAGCCATAAAATGAAAACCAGACAAAGTAACTAATCCCATCCCCACCTTTAGCAGGGAAAAGGGTCAGCAAGTGACAAAACACACAACGGCAGCCAAAGATCCCTGCCTGGATGGTGGGGAAAGGCAATATGGGCACGTGGGAGATTCTGCCCTCTGCACTGATGCTGGAGGCACCAACCCCCAAATGCACCATGAGATACCCAAGACAAATGCAACATCAGTCAGGAGCGGTAGCCGCAGCAGATGCGTCCGAGACAGATGTCAGATAAGACTTTTTCTGAGACATTAAGGAACATTTTTGGCCTTAAAAGCTACGGATCTACTAAACTGGTTGGAGAAAAGATGAAGAGCACATAGGTGGGGAAGCGATTCAAAGCATCCATGAGATGCCTGAAAGGGCAAAGAGAGAGAACATCCACAGCAGCTTTCCTTAGGTGAAGGCAGATTTCAAAAGAAAACTATGACTTTAGCAATTACCTACTAGGAAAAATAGGTAGAGAAAACAAGAAACAAGAGGAAAACTGCAGCTAAGATGTTCCAGTCTGTACATAATAAAACCAGATCTAGGAAAACCTGTCCAGGATGCTACCGTATCACGCCTTTGACTTTGTGTAAAAGCATACGCATTTTAACTATGATTTTCCCCATTTTTAATGAAAAGACATTTTTGCTTCATAACTATGCTGCATTTACTTTGCAAATTCCTCAGAAAGACAGACTTCAGCCGAAAAAAATAAACGTAAACGCGATGTAGAAAGTTTGGATCCGATTTTCAGAAACAGCGTCTGCTTTTGCAAGACCAGAACGAAGCCCTAGGAAAGCCTCCAATTCCATGCTCCCAGCTCACCGAAAAAGCAAATTGTACTCTTTAGATCTCTAGCTGTGTGGTCTGAAGGTGCACATGTATGTTTAGGGCTGTCAGCCATTTTATGATCTCACCAAAATTTGTATTTGCTGTTCACTGACGTGATTTTGTGTCTGCAAGCAACCGAAAATACTATTATTTGTGTCTGTGAATTTGCTTCAGTGAACATTGCAGTACGGATCAAATAATTTTTTGAGAAATGGTATTTGCCTGGTTTTATGCGCCGGTGAGTCACTCATAAGTACTTATAAATATTTAAATATTCTACTCCTGCAAGAGTGCGTGTAGACATTTGATATGGTTCGTACTACATCACCTCTGAAGCACTACTCCACATTGCAAATTCTGGCATTTAAAACCAAGATTAACAAATCGATGCACCCTGAAAAGCATTTTAAAATCACCAGTACATTGTATTCGAGTGAGTTTTCTTTGCAATTTGTAGACAATAGATTTCCAATAACAACATGTAATTAGTTCATTTTCTCTTATTCAGTCGTTACGTATCAAGCTTGTTGACAATTTGCACATGGTATCTTTTGAAATGAGAGGTATTTGAAAAAACTACCAGAGTTTGGCAATTCACGCTCGAGCGCACCGGGTCCGGCGTGCAACTGATGAGTCCGCGCAGAAAGAAACGGCGCCAGATGCTCTCTCTGCCTTTTCCTGAAAAAGTCTGGACAGCAACTCTTGACCAAAGAGCATGAAGCCACAATAACTTCAACCATGTCTAGGTTTGCCATTAATTCTGCCAAACGTTTTTTTCAGGAGACTCTGTTGAATCGTAACGCCAAAATGGATAAAGTAAGCGGAGTACTAAACTGAAGAGCAAACTTGGTTAGGTGAACTAATTGATCAATGTGGAATCATTCCCTTTTTTGGCCTAAGGCAAAACCATGTCCCTCTTTCCACTGTTAAAGATGCATCCACACACAATGTATTTTTTCCTGATCTAAGCATTCTTAGTTTTTTCTCTGGAATATATTTTATAAAGCATTTGAACCATTTTTGCTTAGAATAAATTTGTCTTTCTCACTACAACCTAATTCTTAATTCGTTTTTTTTTTTTTCCCTCTGAGAAAACGCCTTTTACTTTGTTCAAAATGCAGCAAACAACTGAGAATACACCCCAACCCCTGCCTCTGACCACTCTTTGGTAGAACTGCAAAAAGTGCAGGGCACTTTGACGGAGCCCAGTGCTAGGTGTTGGACCTGAAGCTCAGAACTGAAGATTTTCACAAGCAGAAGAGCTTTAAAAGAGAGAGAAAAAGAAATCACCTTCTTTGCAGAATGCATTTCATTGACAGCAAGGGAGGAGAAGAGAAAAAAAAAAAATCAAAGCAAGAAAATTTTCTATATTCAAAAATTACCTGCCCATTAAAATGGAGTAAGGATGAACTCACCCAGACTTCCCCAGCTGAGGCATCCTACCAGTCAAAAATTACATTTCCAGGTGCAACAGGATCATTCCTAGTGCTCAAGCCAGGCATCCTACGCTCCATTTATGAGCGAGGCAAAGAGTTAGGTGCTTCTGAAGATGATCTACAAGATCAGAACTTACTGAGCAGGGAGATCCCGAGAGCTGATCAAAGGCACCCCCGACCTCAAGCACGCGCCCAGAGCTCAGCCCTGCGCTGGAACACAGGCATCAGCCCCTGGGTGCTGGCTTCTGCACCTCCCCTTTGCTGAGCTGCTGCAGCCACCTACAGCTCTCAGCTCGGTCCTGATAAAGCCTAAAAACCCAGTGCAGGATCCCAGCTTGGCTGCAGGGACGTGGGTTACTAAACGCTGCTGCAGCGACTTGAACGCTTGTTGGTTTTCCCCCCATCATCTCCACTCAGCCAGGCTGCACCCGCTACGGAAATCAGCTGAATAGTTTCAAATTTCTGCTTTTTGCTTGATTTTTAACTTTTAGGTTTGTTTTTGCTATGAGATTGCACTATTAAATTCATCATTCCAGAAAACGCCCAATAAGTTGCCTTTATCCTCAGTAACGCGGCTGCCCATCATTCCTCAAGGCAAGCAGGAATCGGTTGCTTTGGCCAACTGAAGGAAACCTCATTTCTTTCCCGAGTAGTTCACATCACCTCTAACACTGCCTCAAACCAAAAGGAGAGGCCAGCGCTCCCCTGCTTGCCAAGACGTGTTTGAAGTTTAGATATCGCATCGCTCACAGGAGAAGCAAATCAATGTTGGTAAGCTAATGAATTATTTCCAAGTTTGTACCGATATCTGCAGCAACATGAAAGAAAAAATCACATACCAGGGAGATTACAGCTGAAGAGGCAGAGCGTGGTGCACAAATTGTCAATATTTTAGGACTGTGATTTGATCCTGCGGATAACTGTTGCTACAACATTGCTTAAGAGAACACCTCAAGCAAAACATTTTATCTCACAATATAGTTGTCCAATATAATTAACCAGGCTTGACCAATCTGGTTGGAAGGCAGCAGTAACAAATACCCAACCCTACGTGCCATGCCGTCGAGGAGAACGAATTTGTAAAGATGCGAGTAAACGCTGCATCTGGTCATGGAATTTAGAGATGCAATTTCTGCCGGAACGGCGGCCTCGCCAGGTGTACGTGGAGTACATATATTATGGACATAGTTTTCCAAATACAAGTATTTATTTTCCTCACACAGAATTTATTTATCACCTTCCTTAAGATGAGATGTCTATCAAGAATAGTTACACTTCCAAAAGTTTCCTTCCTCACTCAACAGCTCCCTCTCCCACTTGACTCAACAGCCCCTTTTTTTAGGTTTTGTTCCCTCTTCCTCAAGGTAGAGCTCGGCTTTTCCCTGGCAAGCATCAATCTCCGTGCTTTTGGGACAGTTACAAAGCCCTGCCCTAAAGTGGTTTCCAGTGAACCAGAAAGATGCACACCTCAAAAATAAATCCATTTTATACTCTGCATTTCTAATGAGCCTCCAGAGGATGCCTGGTGGGGCCAGGGACGGCCGACTTGGCCCCTCTATGCTGCACGATTGCATTGCCTGGTGGGGAATACAGCTCCCAGAGATTTTAGGATCGCTGCAGTAAATCTGGAGCCAATCCAACGCTGCTCCTCTGCATTGGCAGTGATTTACCCAACACCCACGCCCAGCCCAGGCTCCCAATTCATTTTTTCACCAAGTTCACTCAAATTCACCCTTCTCTGTGCTTTCCCAGTCCCCAGCTGCAGCGCTGGGGAAGCCCCAGGAGTTGGGTCCACGCCGTGGGCTGCTGCCATCCGCCCTTCCCGGCTGTCATCCATCATCTCCCTGACCTCCCGCTGCAAGCGTGTGTGTGTATATATATATATATATATCTATATATCTATATATATATCTATATATATATATATCTATATATATATATATATCTATATATATATCTCCCACTTTCATATTTCTCCATCGTGCCTTTTTGAGAAACATTAAGGACAGGTGAAAAAGGAAAATCTGAACTAGAACACCATCAGGGAAGAAAGCAAACTCCTTTTAAAGAGTACGAACAGCATTACAAGAGGAAGTTTAAGAGCAGAGCGCATTGATCCTGTAGCCTCTTCTACATTCGTTCCTGCTCCTTCTAAACAATATTTTTGTTCTTTAGGTAATAACATATCCATAGATAACATCTCTCTCATTTTAGAGAAACAGCAATTGTCTGTCTACACGCAGCGTATGGGCATAAGTGCTTGGGAAATAACAACCGGACTGAAAAAGAACAATTCGGTATTTTTCTTTCAAACTGCCTGGTCCAGATATGACACCAAGGATCTCAAAATGTCACTGAAGAGCCACTAGAAACTGTGTGATATGGCAGCCATCAAGAGCCACACGGGGAAGCGCAGGGCACACATGCAACCTTGGTGAGCCATGATGGCGTTGAGATGGGGAAATTATCTTGGGGTATAATTTCTAACCTGACCTGGTGAAATACTCCTGGTCTTTTATGCAGCCTCAGTTGCTTTCTAAACCCAGTGTGACCTAAGGAGAAGAGCTGCCGTGAGGTAGCAAAGACGCTCGCAAAAGGCCTTTTTGGAGCTTTCAAAAACATAATGAAATGCAAAGGCAAGCTGTGAGAAGCGGAGGCTGGTTAGGCGAGCGCTCTAATTGGCAATAAGCTGGAATTTAAGGGGGTTTTATCGTAGGGTTAATAACTTCTTATTACCTAAACAATGTTGACAAGATAAAGGCATTTTGATGGAATACATGTTTTCCCTCTCTTCGACATATTTGTATTCCAAATTGACCTGTCCATATTGATGATAATATAGATCTAGAAGATTACACTGATTTTTTTTTTTTTTTTTTTTCCTTCAGCTAGGCTTCCACATCTGCCAACCTGCTACTTTCCCATTAGGGAAGACAACAGGAATGCCAGAAGTGACATGCCTAATTCTAATGACCTCCAGTCAGACACCGTTCCAGAAGTTATATCCAAAAATCACTCGTCTGAGCATATTTAAAGCATGACTCAGCTGGGTGATGTGCTTGCCAATTCACCAGACTATCTCTGTGCCGATTAATTAGATGCATGCTCTGCTTTAGCTCTTATGACAACTAAGCCTTTCATTTATTACTCATTTATTGAATCTTTGTGACAACATAAAGAAAAGACAACAGACAAATGTACTTCCTAGCACTCTATTTTTGGAATGTGAAAATCTCGAGATCATCATATTAAAGATGACTTTTTTTTTTTTTAAAGCTATGGTCCAGAGCCTACTTATCTAATAGAATTTACTAATGAGAAATCAGAAGACACCTACAAGTTGTTCTTGCCAGAGCTGCCAGGAGAGCATTTCATCCGTCTCATACATTACTTACATGTGATCAATGCGATTTGAAAAGCGACACTTTAATCCTGTGTTAATAGAGATTTCTAATCATCCCCATACACATAAGCAAAGTCCCAAAAGGTGCATTCTTGGGATACAGGAACAAAAGCACTTTCAGAAAATCAGAAGAAAGATGATGCATTAGATAGGGCCGGTAGGAGGGCCACTATTTCTGTCCATAATCCAAAACTGTGCATTAGATGCGTATGCAAATAATTAGCCTGGTTAGAAATGATTATTAAAACCAGCACCTAGTAGAGGTAGTGCTTCTAATGGTGAAACCCCATTTCAAAAAAGGTAAGAGATTGGATTCTTCTCACCCATGCCCTTTTCATTCATTTACAGCTAATCAACATGGATGGGGATCAAAAACGCCCTTTGGATCTCTGTGGGTCTTGAAGAGAGAAGATGGGTCACGAGGAAGCAAGGCACGCACCCGGAGCGAAAGAGAGAGACCATTTTGTGGCTCTGTAAGTTACAGAAAGGCCACGAGACTCTTTAAAACGAAATGTAACTTCTAAAGCAGCACAAGAATAACAAATTGGAACGCTCTTCACATTATCAAGGTCATCTTCAAACCTTTCCAACACCGCGACACTATACCAGAGCACCCGTGCACTGAAGCAGATGTAACAGAGTTTTTGAGAGGATAAATTAGATTGAGACTTTCTGATGCCACTGAATTCTGGCAATTATATTCCTTGGCTTGCTGAGCAGCCATCCCCGCAGCCTGCTGCCAGCACGCAAAAAATGAGTGGCTTGGGTGAATTTCAAGCAACAAAAGGATCACCCTAATGGGCCACAAATATGAAATATGTGTGGGATGTTGTACCTTTGAACTACTGTTGCAAGCCAAATTCTGGGTCGTAATGAAGCACAATTTCATAAACACTTAAAGGACTGCGAAGCAACGCGTGCACTTAAGCCAAGGGTTTGAAGTATTTTTGAGATGTTTTCCCTACATTGTGGAATAAATTCAAGGGAAAAGGCATACTTTCCCCAAGAACTAAAGTTCTCTTACAGGGTCCCCAAAATTTCTAAAGTCGCAAGCAATAAACTCTGTTTTTAAATTAAAACCTGATGAGCCATTAACCACTCTTGAGAAAAGCGGAGATCTGGGAAAACTGAAAATGGAGAATAAGTCTGATTTTCAGCTTCAGATGGAGAACAATTCCCTTTGTATAAAATACCCTTTTGATAGACACTCATTGTTACGCCTTGGGTTTTGTTACAATATTTTTGCAGTTTATCGATCACTATCTCTGTTCATTGGCTAATATTTTGTACTTGTCTTATTTTCATTGCCTACTTAAAATTCACTGAACCAAAAACTCATACAAATGACTTCTGGAATTTAGCTTTGAGTTGCTGTGACTTTGAGAACCCATTGATCCAAATATGCTCCCAAATAACTGCATGTCAAGCCTTTATAGCTGGGTTAATTCACTTTATGGCCTTCTTAACGTATGAGGTTTTATGTTTTACTGTATATCTGCTGTTTTGAGCGTGCTCTGTTGAATTAAATGCATATGCGGTTCAAACAGGTCCAAGGTGACAAGCGGGGCTAATTTTAAAGCACTTTAAACATTATTATCCAAAGTTGGGATTTTTTTTTTTTTAATGAAAAGCCAGAAGTCAAGAAAACAGAAACCACTCTCTTTAGAAAACAGGATATTTGGCAAAAATAAAAGGTTCTGAATTAACATTGTGGCTCGCCAAAGACCATCAATGAGGAATGTGCTACTGTGGGGCACGTGGTGGCTCTCACGTGCACCAGGCTTTTCCCACCGAGCTGGCACTGGAGCAGGGTGCCCTGGTTTAAAAAGTGAAATCAAGAGGTACTGCAATTACTTTGTCTTTAAAATGCCATGGGCACAGATTTGAGAATGCAGCTGAAGAGGTAACCAGCTTGTTATTGGCCTTTTGCCTGCACTCAACAGTTCAACAACCAAATCCTGGTTTTGTTTAAAGAGCATTAACGATGTCTTCGATGAACCTGAATATACAGGTACTCTGTAGCTCACTATCCTGACTGTTGCACCCCCTTCACCCCCATTTTCTGTCTTTTTTAGTATCCCAAAAGGACAGGCATCAAGAAAACTTTTTATCATCCAGGTGAAGGAGACAACATGGCCTTTTTCCAGGGAAGGATTTCAATGAATGCTTAACTTAATACACAAACATAAAGTTATGAAGATAAATGGCAGAACACAAGTACTTATTTTTTCACACCCTTTAAGTAGCCCAGCCTGCTAGGGATCCTTGCAAACGGTGCTGAGACATGCATTGAGATTACACACCAAAATCCACTTACTGACATGGAAACAAAATGCAGAAAACGTCATTTCCAGGCAAAATAGTCAATAAAACACCTTCCCCATGGCAAACTAACTCACATTACAAGGCATTTGGACAGGTTTCAACCCTGTTTCCTCCAGGTTACTCAGAAACCACACACTCAGGTCTACAGACATGGCCAGTTCACCAACATCTCTCCACTGCCGTCAAGAAGCAGCCGTCAACAAGAAGCACAACAAAATACACAACAATAAGCCCCACACACTTTTACCAGCCTCCTAGTTCTTGCTTACTCTTTGGAACCCAGTAACCTTCACAAACAAGCCTTCCATAGTATTTTCATGGGGTTGAATGCAAAAAGGGATTATCTTTGCTGACCGTCTCTGGGAAGACAACATTGCCATCACAGGTATTCGCATGCTTTCAACACCTAGGACAGACAAAAGCACTGGGACTCACGAAAGGCCGTATAGAGCTCCTGCAGGGTTAAACGTCCGTCGTTGTTGTAATCATCAAACCGGAGGAGGTCTTCTAGTGTACAATCCAATAAATCATCTTCCAGGTCCTCCTTCTTCATTAGCTGTAACAAAGAGAACAGGTAGACTTATGTATAATGTAAAGCTGCAGTCGGTCGTCCTGGCTCACCCAGCAGATTTTCCATTAAATGACCTTTGAGGAGATAGATATAGGCGTATGGCACCTATCGTTACGTATTTGCTTTGTATCAAGATAGAACCGATATTCGCATGCCTGCAGCAATTCACGGGCCATGGCCTGGTGAGGACCCTCTTCCTTCAGCAGCAGCACAGAAATGCATTTTCACTTTGCAAAGGTATTAAAAAATACATATTCAACAGGGAAAAAGGAAAGTCTGCTTTTCCTCTCTCCTCTGTGGGTAAGGACAAAACCGTATTCCTTGCTTTTAGGACTGGAACAGGCAAGAGTGGATGGCGTATTCAACACTAATGTGTTTTGCCAGCCCCTGACAGTTTGTTTCTTGGGTATTCTAAACATTTCACACATTCTATGTTAAAAATGAAGGGAGCTTTAGAAGTCGTACATCCAAGTTAGCAAAGAGCCAAAATCAGACCTAAGCATAACGAAAACATTAGGTTCTCTGAATTTATTGTAGAACATGAAGAAAGCTGCTGAAATGTTGCAACTTCTGGGCAGGAAAGCTTTTTGCTGTAGCCCAGGGACTCTCTTATTTACTATTCCAGTCTTGGCCCATTATATTGAAGCAATTTGAAGTAATAATGCTAAAAAAATGACCCTTCACCTAGCAAGTAAAAATGTTCAATAAAAGTGAGATCAACCATAACTTCCAAGATCAATCTTCTAAAGATGGAAATTTCCCTTTGTCTACCTTTGTATTGAAAATTGATTAACTTTTCATAAGAGTGACAAGTTTTTACTAGTCCTTTTGATTTAATGTCAGGAAAAAAAATCCAACACAAAACACGTCAGCTGCAACAGATTCAGTAGATTTATGAATCTGGCTTTAAACTACATTAATGTTTTAAATAGAAATAACATTCCAATTACCACTGTTGTTAATAGCCCTGCAGACCCACAGCTGCAAAACCACACGGGCATTTCACACGGCTGGGTCTGGAGGGAAAATGTTCTTTAATAGGGTCTGCCAGCAGCCAGGAGGCAAAGCAGCTCTAAATAGAGGGGGATGGACCATCTTTTTGCTCAACGCAATTCCATCGTGGAGAACAAACAAGCGGGCCAAGATCTCCGCCATCGCCCAATGCTAGGTGCTGCCCCGACGCAGGACTGTCCTCTCTGGAGGGACTCAACTCCCAGTTTCTCCTTGGGGGTGAACCCTTCGCAATGAGCCTCCTAAAGATCCCCCTTCAGGTCTTAAAAATGACTTTTTTTCTGCAGCAGTGCATGTTACCTGCCTTGAGTTCTTCCTTGCAGACAAGGTTATAGCGCTCGAGAGACTATTTTTCTTTTAAACAAAAAGACAACGCACGGCAGCAGCTCATCCAGCAGCCAGAGAGAGCGAGAGCCCCCTGCACCACATTCATTTCAGCTGCCTCTACCCATGGGCAGTGAAATTCCCATCTTTGGGGGAATTTGAAAGTTGCAGGGAGCTTCAAATTAAAGAGCCAACACAAATCAATCACAAACCTACCTAACAAGGCAAGACAATTTCTTGTAAGACTATAACATGCTGCACCTCGAATACTGTGTTCAGTTTTGGGCCCCTCACTACAGGAAAGATGTTGGGTTGCTGGAGCGTGTCCAGAGAAGGGCAGCGGAGTTGGGGAGGGGTCTGGAGCCCCAGGCTGCTGGGGAGCGGCTGGGGGAGCTGGGGGGTTCAGCCTGGAGCAGAGGAGGCTGAGGGGAGCCCTCATCGCTCCCTACAACTGCCTGAGAGGAGGGGGGAGCCGGGGGGGTCGGGCTCTGCTCCCAGGGAACGGGCGATGGGACGAGGGGAAACGGCCTCAAGTTGTGCCAGGGGAGGGTTAGGTTGGACATTGGGAAAAATCTCTTCACCGCAAGGGCTGTCAAGTTGAGTCCCCATCCCTGGAGGGATTTAAAAGCTGGGCAGACAGCTGAGGGACAGGGTTTAGTGGTGGGATGGCAGGGTTAGGGGAACGGTTGGGCTTGGTGGGCTTAAAGGTCTTTTCCAACCTAGACATTTCTATGAAAAATTAAGAATTGCTCATCACCTAAAAAAAAAAAAATCCCTTGAAAACTGGGTGAATAAACTGGTCATGTAAGAGCACATGAAAATCATCTTCTTGTTAGAGCTAACAAGGAAAGTAAAGAACTGACACGTTACACTTAAGCTGTGAATATTGCCGCGGCGAGAACCCCGGAGCTGCCCTGCAGACGCGTCCTCAGCCCGGCCGGGACTTCAGCCACGCTCCCACCAAGGGGCCCAAGATCAGTGCCACTCAGCTCAGCATTAAAAGCATTCATGGCTTATCTGTATTCTGCACCAACGGGCATTATTTTGTCTTTTGAGAGGCCATCACGCTGTCAACCCAGCAAAGCTGGTGGTGAGCCTTTGCGGGGGACGCTTGGGCAAGAGGGGTCCCTAGCTGAGGGCTGAACTTTGCTCCGTCAAATTGAAGTGGGCTGCAGATGTGCAAGCACGTTCACTGATTTTGGTAACGGGGAGAAGAATTAAAATAACAGCAGCTGAGATCTATGCTTGCTCTGGTGAGAGTGAACTGGGCTCCAAGCACGCCTGCAAGTGAAGCCCACGGTAACTTTGCAGCAGAGCTTAAAGCGCTGAATCCTGCTCCTTTAAAATGCAGGTCCTTGTTTCTTCCTAATGGCAATGGCTCGCAGGCTGCCAAACCTTTATTTCCATGTGAGCTGGGTTTTAATATCCTGTCAGAATAAGTTTCATGTAAAAAGGGGGGGGAAAAAAAAAAAAAGTGGAGAATAGAACAGCCCCTTAGATGCCACTATGCAAAAGCTGGCTTTGAATTCAGATAAAAGTGTTTTCTTATAGCTACCATGTCTTTATAAAAAACTCATCGCATGTAGATGAAGTATTGTATATATTCATAGCTCCGAGATCTAAGGGAATTTACGCTGACACTTTGCATTGTGCGGAAAGGATCGTGCATCGTGTCAACAGCCGGAGGATTAAAATTCAGAGCAAACTGTCCTAGGCGGGAGCGAGCTCGGGGAGGAGCGAGCTCCCGTCTGTCCTCCCGCTTGCTCGCAGCTTGCATGTACACGCTGGAGCCGCCGCGCGCTTCGTGTTCGCCGGGAAGCGTGAGCGCAGGTGAGACGCTCCTACGGGCGACGGCCAGCGTTGGCAACGGGAACGGGTCCCGGGCAGGTACTACCTTCCAAAAGCCTCTTAAAAGGCGTTTGCTTTAATTCCTCTCACGGCCAACACAATGAGAAGGAAAAGACAACATTTCCCCCCATCTGGCATGATGCTTTCTCTCCTATTTACAGATCTGTTTGCTCAGGTCTGCGCGTGTGAAGAGCAAGTTCAGGACACGGAGTAATCAGCTCGAGCACCTGGGCTGCCTGTTGCCTTCATTTTACCAATTAGATGAATTCCAACAGCACAGCATGCCCGTAATTAGAAATAACAGGTTTTTTTTCAAGCTCTCACCTTTTCTACCGTTATTAGGTTCTGCTAATCAACATTTCAGCATCTGCCTAGAGATTTGGGGAAAATAAACCTGTTAAAAAGTATTCCAACTTTGCTGTCATGTTATTACATGCTAATGCACGGTCCAGAAGGCGGGGAGGAAGTATTACAAGATTTCTGCCTAACTTACACGCACCTAAAAAACCCAAATTAATTCTCGCCAAGCCAGCTAGCTGGAAATACTTCAGAAGATGACGGTTAGCAGCGAGGATTAGTGTCTGTTTTCAGGAGCGTGGATGGGGCTGGAAACCTGCCATGGTTTTTTATTTGTAGAGGAGCTTCAAACGTTTGAGACAACGCCGTCTCCCCAGAGATGCAGGGAGAGGCTCGCACGCTGCAGTGGATTTTCCTCCTTTGCCTGCCGCCGGCCGGACAGTTACAAACGACTGCTCTCCGCCGCGTGCCGTTCAATTCACACTTTGAATGAAAAATGCAATCCACTTCATAATTCCATTTTCGTTGAACAATAAACCCACCTGAGCCAGTTCAGAGCTGCTGAGCTGCCCATCGCTGTTTATATCCAAGTGCTTAAACATATCTTCGACTAAGAAGCGCTTGTGGGATACCCTGTCCTCGGGGGGGCTGCTCAGTGGGCTCTGCCGATGAGCCTGCAGGTCCAGGAGGATGCTCTTGAGCCGGCTGTAGTCTGCCATCGTACAGGTGTCACCTGAAAGATAAGACTGCATTACCAGACCATGTACATTCAACCTTGATCTTTTAATAGAAACGAACTACTAAAGGCAAAAAATAAGGCACGGGCTAAGATGGGCTGCCTGCATGCACAGCACCATTCAGCTCTGTGCTTGAGGAGCTCCTGCAGTCATCAACTTTTGTAATAGCTGGAGTTGTTCTAAATCCTGCTGTCAAGGATGCTCTCCAGCACGTTACCTTCCAAATTATAGGGCTTTGGTTACATAGAATCATAGAATTGGTTGGAAAAGCCCTTTAAGATCATCGAGTCCAACATTTAACCTAACCCTGCCATCCCACCCTGTCCCTAAGCCCCTCATCCATCCTTCTTTTAAATCCCTCCAGGGATGAGGACTCGACCACCTCCCTGGGCAGCCCATTCCAGAACCTGACAACCCTTTCGGTGAAGAAGTTTTTCCTAATGTCCAACCTAAACCTGCCCTGGCGCAGCTTGGCTTTGTAATCCCCACCCATATTAATCGGCTCTATGTTTTTGTAAAGATAAAGTAAATTAATCTATCCTGTGATTATAAAGTAAAAAAAAAAAAATAAACCTGGGGAAGCTGATGTTTAGAAAGTGCCACAAACACAAATAAATGGCGGCCCTGAGTGCCGCCCTGTGCCAAACATGGGTTTGACCTTAAGGAATCCTTAAAGGCAGCCCAGGGTGGTAGGAGGCCAGAGGAGGAGGGTGAGGAGCGCAGGGCTACGGGGAGCCCCTGCGGCTGGGGCAGCGCTGGTGCCTGCGCACATCACCCCGCTGCAGCCAACGTGAACGTTTCCCTCGGCCCCTGGCCAGGGAAAAAGGTTGTTATCACAGAAAAGCCCTCAAGGCACTCGCTCTGAAGCGACACCAGCTTGGCTGGAGGAATCAGATTGGACCTTCGTGACCCTGAAAGCTCCTGCTCTGCTCACAGCAGCCAGCTCTTCCACGGTTCTTCTCCAGGGAATGCCTTGCTCTGATTTAAGGGCATCCTCCTAGAGGAGAAACATATCCACGTGCCCAAAGTGGTGTAAATGTTACAGCCCTTTTCTGCTCAACTGCTGTCTGGTAGAGCTTGGCAGAATGAAGAATGGCAACTGCCTTTTTTTGTGCAAATCTGTTTGCTTTAGCGTCGACCGCAGCGGCCGGTGCCTCGCAGGAACCTGGCTGACTCTGTCTTGGAGCAGACCCTGGAGCACCCTCAAGCTCCAGCGGTCCCACACTGTGGGCATCAGCAGTCACCCACCAACGGTACTGACACATTCATCTCCCCCCATCAGATACCATTTTCTCCATAATGTGTTTTCTCTCTAAAGTAGATGCCCTTATTCGCAATAATTACGTTCTTAAAAGGACTTTTTTATTTTAAGTCCCATCACTGACCCTGTTGCATTAAATCTGAGGGAACCTGGTCTCACCTCAGTTCAAGGGACAATACCCTTGTAGATCAGCTCCCCAAAGACTCCAAACATTATTCCTCTGAAAAACAACAGAAGGCTCTGGCACGCTGACAACTAGCCTGCCTGTCCTTTTCTTGCTGAGCTGCACCATTTTTGGTCCTTCAGTCCCACTCCATCTGAAACCCAATTAAAATTCCAGGTGGGAGGCATTTCTCTGACAGCAAACCCATCTACTGTCAAGACTTTT
This sequence comes from Butorides virescens, assembly GCA_017310255.1. Lineage (NCBI taxonomy): Eukaryota > Metazoa > Chordata > Aves > Pelecaniformes > Ardeidae > Butorides > Butorides virescens. The sequence goes on from JADKXX010005068.1 coordinate 42,857, forward strand.
TTTTTCTTTTCACCCTTCATATTTTGCGCTCACAACTTCAAACGCACCCTGACTGGAGAAGGTGAGAGAGGACACAGGACTGGACACGCGTTCAGCAGCCAGGTCAGTGCCCTACTGCTACACGAGCAATAACTGCAAGCCGAGGCTCATTTTCCACCCTGAACTCAGACCCTTCTGGTTCGGAGAATTTCTCACTGCTCAGGGATACTCAGCAGCTGCAAAATTTTTCCTTCTTTCTAAACAACCTCCAAAGAGCTCTTGGTCCCACATGGGATCGGTCTCATTTGATGGAAAAATGGGGCTACTCAGCTACTATTAGTCTTATTTATTATTTCTGCTTTTTTTTTTCCCCCAACCATGTCATTTGATGACATTATAAAGAAATACCTTTCTTCCAATCACATGTTTATTTAAAAAAAAAAAAAAAAATTGATCACTGTATCCAGTGTAATCAAGCAATTTTGCAATCCTGTTGTAAATACCATTTTAGCTACTGCAATAATAGTTTTTTCTGAGCTAGAGTTTTCTTTTCTCTTCAGTCAAATCTTAATCCCAGAGATGTATCTAAGGCTAATGAAGACAGGGAAATCTATTTAATTTGCTTCCTCCTCTGTTTCTGCTCTCTGGTTTCCATTCGTGAGCACAAGCACGGCTACCAGCAAAGCCACAGGGTGACACCCGGGTGGGCTGACCCACTTACGTGGTCCTCCCCGTGGCGGAGACCACCCCGTGCCCAGGTCTGTGTGTCCATCACTGCCACCAGATCTACTCACCCTGACAGCTCCCTTGATTTATTTCTCACTTCTTCCTCCATCAGCTTTTGCCAGTAGCTTATGCCAAAGCAGCTCTTCATTTATGCCCTGCAGACCTTCTATTTTCTGCGGTTGAGTCTTTTTTTTTTTCTTCCAGATACTCCCTAACTGTTGCCCAGGGCAGGGCTTTCCCAGCCTTCCCCCCTCGCTGGCCGCCTGACTCACCTCCACCTTTTTTCTGACCACAAAAGGCAGGACTGGAAAAGGACCTAAGAGCTTCTGAAGGCCCCTCATCTCTTCTAACATCCCTCCTCACTTTATTAAGCTTATATTGACAACTTCTCTGGCTAACAGCTATCCCCGGCACCACTCTGATACCATGCACCTGCCTGGAGAATCAACCAGGAGCGATCGTTTCTTGAACGCTGCAGCCTCAGCCAAACCCCAGCACCACGGCGTTTTTAAACAGACTTCCCAGTAGGGCTTGTGTGTGAACGCAATGGCAAAATATAAGCAATGTGTGCAAGGAGAAGACATTTGAATCCAAACATTGCATCTCTATGTGGGTCCTGACCAGGTCACCCACTGGTGACGCGCCTGGGCTCCCGACTGTTACATGGTGGGAGCCAGGAGATGGCAATCTCCTTTCCTGGTGTTACAACCCTCCTTGATACAGCGATCTCCTTTTCTGGCATTACAACCCTCCTCGATATGGTGATCTCCTTTCCTGGTGTTACAACCCTCCTCGATACGGCGATCTCCTTTTCTGGCATTACCACCCTCCGTGATTTTTTCCCATGCTCTGAAAACGAAGCCACCACAAAACTGCTGTTCTCGAAAAAGTACAGACTGATCTGGGCTGCGAGCCAGCCCAAGGTAAATGTGCCCATTTTGGGACTCAGAGGGTCCCAGTCATGCTGCAACCCCCAGGCAAATGTGGTGGCCATAAAGAGTAAAATATAGGAAAGCACAGGAGGAGGGAGCTGGTGACAACGTCTGGCAGCAATTCCCAATTGCTTACAATACTTTTAGTATTGTAATTGAACTCAAAATACTTTCCCCCCTGCCCCGCTACTGCTGTGTCCAGGGTCGGAGGCCAGTCAGCCAGCAGAGCCCCATCCTGCGTGGCAGGGTGACACCGGTCCATTGTGTCCACAGCAAAGAAAATGGGCAATGGGAGACTTACGTCTCCTATTTAAAAATAAGTTCCATTTCACATGTGAACCCACGCCACAGTCAGAAGGTCAGAAGGTGCTGTCGGCCCCTGTTAAAACTGCTCCAAACCCTCATTACCTTCACCTCTCTCCGGAGCAAACTACACTCTTCAGCTCTGCTGGAAGCGGATCCCTCAGCGAGAACGTGACAGACTCCACGGGTCTCACACCTCCGAACATTTTCCCCTGACATCTGAGACATCCGAGGGCTGCAGCGAGCACGAGCAGGCGCTTCCGAGCATGGCACCGTAGAGCTGCTCGGCAGCACCTGATGCGCACAGCGACGAGTAAAAGCAATGAAGTTCTGTCCCAGGGCTGTGAGATTAATAATTTGTGTTTCTTGGGCTGAAGTGAAAGATTGATAGGAAAATGTACTAAAACCATAATGCATATATGCGTTTAAATATATATGTATAATTTATGTATTTAATCTCACTGCAGTGCAAAAACAGGGTCAAAACCACTCCAGGTCCGAGGAAATACTATGTTTGACCTGAAATTATGACTTTATAGTAAGTCTGGCCAAAGTGTTCGTTCCAAAAATCATCCATGCTTGGGATGTCTGAGCTGATGGTTCGCTGCGTAACCTAATGCTATTTCAAACACACCTTTAAGGTGCTGCAGTGACCAGATGTGGATGCTGGAGGCCCCCTATAAAAGAGGCTGCCTGCTCCTCCTCCACGAAGGGGAGGAGGCACGTTCAGGCAATGTGAATCACTTGGCAAGCCAAGGCCAAGGCCAGCTAGGCTCTCCCATGGCAAAGATCCCTCCCTCCCTTTCCTAGGCATTATTCTTTTGTCTTTTAACCTACCTTCCCTATGGAGACTGCTAACAGCCGTTCTTCAGAGCTGTTGTATAGGTCTTGCAAAGGACAGCTCTGTATTTTCGCTCCCTCCCACCCGCCCATCTCCTGCTGTCGATGACACTTGTAATCTTCTTAACATTGCGCCTGGGATCCACCAGCTTTATCTACTAAATACTCTCTCTTTAGGTTTCCTGCAGCACTGCTGCCTTTCACATGTTTGCTGTTCTTCCAGGTATTACAACCGCAGCTGCTAAACAAAAAGAACCACAGAAAAGCCATCTGTGTGCCCCCTCGCCCATCCCCACTCTTGCCGGCGCTTTGCTAATCGCCCCCAGCAGTTGCCTTTGCAAGGTGAGCTCAGCAGCAGCAGTTTCTCTCACCTCAGACTGCTCGCAACGGGTAGGTCTCACTAATGGATGTCTCTCGGCTTGGTTACCTCGTTAGCGCTTCCCGGGGACTTGGATTCTGTTCGCAGTTGCCACCAGCTCAGACAAGTTTTGTATTTCCAGAGGTGGCTTGCTTGGAGGTGGGATGCTGGGAGGTGACCACCACCACTCTTCCGAGATGGGTTTTGAAGGATTTCTTCCCTTCCCTCGTTTTGAAGACTAGAAATGCCACCACGTGTGCTTTAGGTGCCCCTGTTGTATTGCTGCCAACTGATCCCATCCGTATCTGCCTACTGGTGGGCTCAGGGCACCGCTCCCACCCCACAGCTGGAGAACTGAGACACAGAGACCCAAAGAGACAGGTTTGGGATGAGCTAAAACCACTATTCTGCCTTCCATGCCCTCAGTTAGTTCTCTGCTTACTTGACCATCTTTCTCCACTACTTTATACAAGGGTTAGTTAGGAAAAAAAAAGTCACCCATGTTCCTTTTCCATCTTTAACCATGGCCCCAGTATGACTTATTATGCTGACTCCAGAAGAGGAGACCTGAGGGCATACCATAGGCATCTGACATCAAAACTAAAATGCTGATCATCTAACATAGGGCTTGTTTGGGCTTTTTTACATGAACTTTAATTACAACACATAATACCGCTATCTTTGGATTCCAGCTTAGGAATTAAAAAAAAAAAAAAAAGCCACCTTCACCATTTCAAGAGACTCTGTATCACTTCTACTGATGGCCGCTCTACTTTTTGAACACAAACCTAATTTGATAGCAATGCTTTGTACAAACCCCACGAGCCTTCCCCAGGAGAAGCTGCCTGGTTTTCATCCCGCGGGAGGATGCTCTGGGCAGAGAGGTCTCCGGTGCCGTCCCTCTGCGGGAGGGCAGCCTGCATCCCTCCTGCGGGCTCTACGTCCCCCGTTGTAGCCCTGAGAAGACGACGCTGGTGTCTTTCAAACAAACCTCCCACAAGGTGCAGCTCCCTCCTGTGCTCTCTGGATAAAACTTCAATATACTTGCCACACTCGAGACGGGGGTTCTGGCCAATTTTTCTGCAGAAATGGACCATCAAATACCTCCTCCAGCAAATGGACCATCAAATTCCTCCTCCAGCAGCAGCCTGCGGTGGCTTTCCATCCCCAAGCCCTACTCCTGCATCTCCGTAGGATGGAGCTGAAAGCAAGGACCCGTGCTGCAACACCCCCAGCCAGGGAAGCCCATGATTCCCCCCTCCACATCGGGGGAAATCTCCGAAGAAACAAGCCCTTTTTATCCCTTTACAGCACTTTCAAAACCAATGAAGCCTGGCATTGTTTGAATTAAAAAAAAAAAAAAAGGGGGGGGGGGGGGGGGGGGGAGGGAGACAGACAGGCAAAGCAAAACAGTAAGGCAGAGGAAAAGTAAAAGAAAAATCCAGCGTATTAGGGTCTGATTGCTAAAGTGTGGCCGGGAACTGTCACATTCACACGCTCTGCTCACTCCGAGCAATACCGTTTCTTGCTCCGTTTTGCAGCGGCTACGTAATTCATCCTGTTTAGCACTTCTGCATGCTTTGGCAGATAAAATATTGATCAGCCTGCCAAGAAACACAGAGTGCCATTCTGTTTTCATGTCAGAACTCGGTAATGAACTACATTTATCAAGAGCATCCTCTCTGTGAAAGGTCAGTGGTGAATGTGGCTAAATTGTGATGACAGATCATTAATCCAGTTCCCTCAATAATTGCCCTCTTTAAGAATTTTACTCCAGGTTTCCGTGAATTGTAGCAGGTTTTTACAGTGGGATCCCTGAGCAATCTTCAGCCCCGCTTCTGAGTCAAAGCAGATAACGGAGAAACAGCAAGTCTGGGGATTAAGTGTCCTTCAAAGGAATGCAGTTAACATAAAATAAAAATAAAGTGAGGAAGCGCAGAGCTTGCTTTGGTGGGTAAACTAATCTCCCCGTAAAATATTATTGTGCAAGGTGCCTTACAATGCAACGATTGCTAGAAACATCAGGACTTCTTTAAATACCAAACCTGATCTGGTAACACCTACACAGCACCAATCTCCAAGTCCTTGGCGTACAGCTAACCTGGCAGTAGGTGTGAACCTCAATGTGTACAGAAGTCTTTAAAGGATTTGAGCCCCCCTGGTTACCGAGCTGTTTTTCAGCACAACTACAGGGGCTGCACGAATGGCGGGTGGCACCGGCAGCTTTTCATAAAGTCCTGACAAAAGCTGTGTGGCTGGCCATCAGCAGCCAGGCTAAGTACAAGAGCACATGATTATCCGCACAAGGAGAGGGTATAGAATGGAGATTCAAACTTCTGACCCTCCAAAAAACTCTGGAGGAGCTTCCCCTGGGTGCCATCTCCGCATGCCCGGGGTGCAGCAGCCCACGTGTTCTCCGGCTCCTTGGAAAATCTGCAGTCGTGCTGCTATCCCAAATAATCCCAACCCAGGATTAGGCTCGGTGTGCAGGTGAGTTAGGGCACCCACCGGCGGGCATCCCATGAGGAGCTGCCAGCCCCGACTGGTTCCCCGGGTCCCACACCAGCACCAACCAAAAATCCACCCGTGACGGCAGGACCACGCTCCCACTCACTGCCACCCCGGGGATCATAACATCAACCACCCAGTGCAAAGAAACCAGAGCTGAAGGCGATCTCCAGCGGCACCAATTCACCACCAGTAGCAACCCTTTGCCACCACCAAATGGGGTAATAAATAAAGAGCTGTTCGGAGCAGGCTGGAGAGCGTCATTCCTAAGGCAGGAGGCACGGGGGTGTCATTTTATCTGACAGTTCCTCTTAGACCGTGCTGGCTATTTTTGGCTGTTCCTACAGCAGTTTTCTAGCTCCAGGAATAAATTCAGTGCAGGAGATGGGAGCACTGAGCTTTGTTTTCTCATCCGTATATCCATGGGGCAAAAAACCCATGTGGTTACCTAAAATAACATTTCTAGACAAAATTAAAGGAATTTGAGGTTTTGTTTCCAAACAGCCCATCCTTTCACATGCTTTCCTCCGGCTTTATCTGGCATTGTTAGAAGCACCAGAAAAGGACTAAACTAAGATGTTAGGGGATACAGATTAATTTGTGAGCGTGGCTCCTTAATTCTTGTGCCGTTTACAGCTAAATTGCCTCTCAGCCACAGCCCATTTTCATGCATACAAAATGAAAGCGTCGGCATGCCTAGGCTGCGACAACGTGGTCCCAAAACACCAGACCGCTGAACCCGAGCGAGACGATTAGGAGAACTCTTTGCACCGATAACCCGTGGCCTCGTGGCCTGCTTGACTTGACAGAGTGGCTTTACACGGGGATGGGAAAATGAAAGATGACTTCAGTTCTTCAGGGGTCTCATCGCAAATCCCCAATTCCTCCATGCAAATTTTCTATCTGTCTCTTTCTATCTATCTTCCCCTTCCTTTAATTGCTCTTTTTTTGCACATGCATGGAGAGACTGGATGGACTTTCCTCCTACTTTTCCTGTGCGGTTGGAAAGAAGGAGGAAAAAAAAAATCTGCTTTTCTCAATAAGTTGTGCGAAGAGACTCTTCCGAGCAAGCGTGGCAGCTCGCTGCGGTAGGAGAGGAGAACGTTGAGAAAGCTTTGTGAAGCTCACAGATTTCTTGCAATTTAGAGATGTCTGTGAGTTTTGAACCTTCCCCTGCTCTGATTTTTACCGGCTGTAAGTATTAGGTCTGAGCAAACCGCTTCAGGATGAAAAAACCCTAATCCAAATCTTGGTCTGTAAGAAGTCACGATAACAAACCATCCGACTTCGCGTCGCGCTCCCGTCGCAGGGCTGCCTGCCCGCCTGCTCTACACCCGGCTAAGCCCCCACAAGGGCTGAGTCCCTGTTTTACTCCCAATTTGTATTTACAAGTTAAGTGAAACTCTGGTAAAAGTTCCCGCTAAGAGGAGCAGATGTTTAACATCATGCAAATTCACGAACATTGGCAATCCTTCAGCTGCTCCTGCCGAAAAAATTCAATTAACAATAAAAGCCCAAACTAACTTGCTTATCTTAGGGATATGCTTCAGTTAATAAGATATACATTTATCAGATATCCATATATAATTTAGCAGTAACTGGGAGCTCACCAAACATACCACAGCAATAGAACAGAATATATACTATGAAGCAGATACTATTAAACAACAGACATTTACAACCTGGAAGAGTTAAAACTTGCCTCAGCGTCTATTTATTTCAATATTTCATTTTATTATGAGAAAAAGCACCCATCTATTACTCTGCAAGCTTTTAAAACATATTAAAAAAAAAAAACACCTTACCACATCAGAATGTAAATTCCCCATTCTACAGACAAAAACTCTTATTCCTACCTGACACAATTACCTTCCACGCTGCATAAACCTAAACGAATCGCACGCCTTAGCCTCAAACACACAGGAAAGGAGACGGATGGATTTGCAGCCTTTCTCGGGAAGCCCAAGAATTTACAGCTTGGTTTCCCAAGTCCAAAAGCAAGTTCTAGGTTAGTGTCCTTCCCGGGAGGGAGCAGCGGTGGTGGAGGCAGGAGGTGGCAGGAGCAGCCCCTGGGGAGGGAGGGCGGGCGGGCGGTGGGAGGAAGCTTGCAGGTGGGAAAGCGTGCGATAAATGTAATTTATCAAGTGCCTATCACCGCCTAGGAGGTGTGCCACAGATTTAAAGATTTTTAAAGCCAGAGGGGATCATGAGCACGCCCTGACCTCCTCCTTTACACAAGCACAGAATTCCACGAGGTTTTTCCCTGCAGCAGCTCCAAAATTTGTTTGCTCTATAGCACACCTCCCAGGACGGCTTCCAGCCCTGATTTAAGCACATAAGAGTCATTTTTCAAATGATTACTTAGTCTCAGTGGGCAAACATATTTTATTTTTAATTTGTTTAGCTTCAATTTCCATCTACTGAATTTTGTTATGCATTTATCTGGTGCATCAAACTCTAAGTCTTACATCCCATAAGTCATCTTCCCGGGTTTGCAGATGTTGGGCTCAGCTCGTGCCTTACCTGTACGCTCCGATAAGCTGTGGGATGCAGCGGCTCTGGCTAAGGCAGCTCACCTTCGGAATGACTGGGTTGTTTTTTTTCTCTTTTCTAGGAATTTTATCATTCCACAGTGGGCACAGAAATGACCATGGCCACGTTGTAGTCAGGAACAGGCGGCTCCACCACAATTTGGTGCCCACCACCTGAGCTGGCTCGGACTCTTCGCGGTACTGCAGGGTGATGCTCCACCACCCACAGAGCCAGAGCCCATTCCCAAGCCAGGGGTTTCGAGAAAATTACGGTGAGCAATTGCTGTCATCTCACAAGGACGTCACTCCCAAAGATGCACTCAGACAGCCTTCCCAAACACCATTTAGCCCAAAGATGACGTAACTAACAGCGGCGTTTGGGCTGGGGGAGTTTCCTATGCGATACCACAGGCAAACGAGGCTATTCCTACTGCTGTTTTTTATTATTCGCCGCCTACTGAGCCTTAGCTATTACTTTCGTGTTAAAAAATTAAAAATGTTTGTCAAAGCAGGGAGAAGAAACAACGCCGCGAAGAGCAAAGCACGCGAAAAAGCACCAGCACGCAGCCAAGGCAAACAACTCATAAGTTACCCCCACGCTGCTCGTCCAAACTGCTCGGGGAGCGCAAATACAGTAATAGAAATCACGGGTGAATTATGCATGATTCATAAACAGAAAACTGGCTGAGCCTAACGACTCATTTCTTCACAACACAGCCCGCTCTGCTGCCGACCCATCACTCCGCACAGACGCGATCCGACGGGCGCATACGCTCCCACGGCCGACTCTGTCCGCCTGTTGCCTCTACTCCCTCCAAATCACGTTTTTGTCTTCAGATTGCACTGATTTTCCTTGTAAAAACTCTTCAGCTAAATTAGTGATGCTGCGTCCTAGGTTGCAGACGGAGGGGGCGGGGAGCGGGAGAGGAAAACGTGCCATACGCAGCTGTTTTTAACAGCGATGGCAAAACAAGCTTAAAGAATGTCTAATTACTTAAGATCCCAACCCAAAACAAATGCACAGCGTAATGAATTGATTCAATTATTGAGAAACACTGCACTGAAGTAGCCTGGGAAGACAGCGAGGCTTTTGTAAAGGTTAAGAAAAAAAAAAAAAAAAAAAGAAAAATAAGTTGAGAGAGGTGCCTGGGCAGATGCCAGGCGGGTGCTGGGGATGCTGGCGATGCCACCCCCAAGGAGGGACCTACAGACACACGGGGGGGGAGCCACACGCCGGCTCCGAGGGGCTGGGTTCGGCACGGGAGCGGAGCTGGGAAGGCGAGGGCTGGCCTAGATGGGGAGCAGAGCAGGCAGCACTTCTGAGGATAATTAAGCGGGCATGTCGTACATGCCTTTGAAGAGCACGGACTTAGAGGATCAAATTGTGCGTGCCTGCCAGCCGCCTTGGGGAACGTGAAATGCAGAGAGGTGACAGCAGGACTCAAACAGCAAATTCCCTGAGATTCTGAGGGCGGATCTGTCGGTGGCACTTCAGAGGGAGGGCAGCCGGGTGCTTTGCACGGGTCCAGGCACAACTGGAGCCCTGAAATGCTCCTTTTTCCTGCTCTTCTCCCTGGGCTGCTCACCTCCCATGAAGGGGCTGAAAAGCAGGCAAATAGCCGAGCAATGTGAAAAAAAGAGCAGCTCAACAAACCCGTCGTGGGATACCGAGGTAGCTGTTTGCTTCCCGAAGGCCAGTGATTTCTGGGAGAGGCACCGTCATCTAGAGCGTGTCCTCAGGAGAGACACCGCTGCTTTGCCTCCCATGGGAGCCCAGGACGTCGTTGTGCTCAGACTGACCCAGAAGGGATCTTTCATATTATTACACTTTCTGATATGAAAAAAAAAAAAAAAAAAAAAAGACAAAGAAACAACAAAAAGGTAAAAATGCCTTTCTGTGAAAAGCCAAGCTCCTGGATGGTAACGGTTGAGCAGAGCTCCTGAAAACAGAGTGGGGCGTCCTGCGTAAATCCAGACCGATTTCTGCTTCATCACTTCAGCAAATTAAAGTTAATTAGTTTAAGGCAATCGTGCTGCTTAGGACCGACATCTCTACTTGTGTGATCCCTGCCATCCGGGGTGGAATCGTCCATCCCATGGCCTGACGCACCCCTGCGCGGTGCCCGAGCCGCACGTAGCAGCGTGACCTGGCACCGTACAGAGCTGTACAACTAAACCCCCCGCTTTTAGAAAGAATTAACTAGATTATATTTATTCTACATATTGCCCCGCGCTCGTGCTGGAAGGATGGCTGAGTGAGAGAGGTTTCTTTCCGTGGGGTGAATCCTTTGGACCACCAGCGATGGCAGGAAGGCTCCCATCGGCGTGGTTTCGCTATGATGGACAAAAGAAGTGTTTGGGGGGGAGCTGCAAGACTGAGGGGGCATTTTGGTGGGGTTGGGGAGCAGTCTGCAATGATCCAGACTTCTCCCTGTCCCGTGTCTGTCCAGTCCATTTAGACGCTCTGAGATGAGGCTCTCGCCGTGTGTTCAGAGAGCTCCTGGCATGGGGTTAGAGCCTCCAAGCGCTGCCAAAAGACAAACAATAAGAATAAATACGGCTCGGCAGATCTGTTGGGAGCCTGCTATCTACAAACACAACGGCATCAGATGTAGTGGTCAGCAAAGGATTACAGCTTCAAGTACAGAAGCAGCAAAAGCAGGAGATGGACAAGAAGTTAAGAGCGATCATCCTTGGTTTGATGCACGTGGTTTGGAGGCCAGAGGCAAGGGAAAAAAACAAACCAAATAAATCAACAGGTAAACGAGAGGAAGGCTTGTTTCAAAGCCACTAATATCTTTTGCCACGCATCTGCTGTAAACATCAGTTTACACCTGGTGTTGGGCTTTAGTTTTAATTTTTGCACCCAAGATTGCTATTTTTAAATGAAGGGAATGGACCTGGCAGACAGTTAATGTTGGGGGAGTGCTGCTTTATTAATGTCAAAGCCAAATCTTCACAAGCAATCTGCAGGCCAAAAAAAAAAGCCATTTTTTTTCTGGCTATTTGAAGCACCTGAAGACATCTATGATACATCCACTTGTCATGAACGGGAAGAGTTAATTTTCCTACAGCAATGATTAGCTTGGCTCACTCTTCACTTCAGCAGTTACATGAGGAAGAGTCTTGGTCCAGACCAAGAACCAGAAAGCCTTGGCTCCCTTTTCACTGTAGCCAACTCGCAATCCTTATTTCTATATGGAAAAAAAAAATCTCATCACGACTTTAACCCAGACATCCTGTAATTTATATCAACCAAACCAAACAGGCCTTTGTTAGATAAATTGTATGTTTGCTCCTCGTGCCTGCTCCAGTTGACGCTGCTACGCAATCCGCCGTTTGACATTTTACAACCCTCTACCTTATTCCTATTAGAGAAAGCAAAATTGCCTGGATTCCTCCAGGAAGTAACCAATGCTCACGTTTTTATGGCTGACTGGCACATCTATCAAATACTTCAAGATAGCAAAAATATTATTTGGAACCTTTAATAAACGTTAAAGCCCTATGGCACTCACGTAAATTTGACTGATCCCGTTGTGCTCCAAAACAGCTTTCCAAACAATTCACGGGCACTACTCTCGGGAAGGAGCACTTCACCATCGCTCCCTGCCAGGGCTTCCATGGACCTGACTCCCTGGTGAAGGTACTTTGCTTCTTACTGCCTGGTTTCTTACCCTGAAGTACACGTGGGAGAAGCAGCCAGCAACACGAATGATCAAGGCTGCTGCATGCCACCCTTGGTGACGGATGGAGGCAAGAACATTAAATTTTTTTCTTGAGTATTTTCGTAAACAAGCTTTCCTTGCTGCCTTCTTGGAGGCACACTTGCTTCTATCACAAGACCTCATGATCTGCCCTGGGATGGCTTCGTCCTCCACCACGGTAACTTTTTAAGCCATTCTGAGCCAGCCATTGCCTACAGTTACCCTGCTGCTCTCAGCAATCGCTCCACTCAGAAGGTGCATGGTGTTCACGGCCGCCCCTGCAGACAGGGAGAGCCAGGGGTACGTGCACACGCTGGCAACGAGTTCTCGTGACATTTTCAATCCAACTGCAATAAGAAAACACTGTAATTCTCCCCAGACTGCGTGTCCTTCCGCATCCTCGTAATCAAAGACATTCAGAGAAACCGGCCACGAAACGACTGCTGATTTTAGGGACTTCCTCACCTTGCACTTGAACGGCGCCGCCTCCGAGATCCTCTTACTAAGCACTAAAGGACAACACCATTGCAGTAAGCAGGACTATTTATTATTGTTAAGGATGTATATAATGGTCTAATAACGATGTGCTGTGACTGTTGTTCAGATGTCATTAGGAGACCTCCCAGGCACCTCATTAGTAGACCATAATGTACACCCTAAAGGGCATTACCTTAATTATAAAATGTTAAATTCTAAAGAGGAAAACATGCACAAGGAGGGAGAAAGTACTTCTAATGTTAAAAAAAAAAAAAAAAAGAAAGATTAAAAGGAGTAAGATACTTCACACAAAAAACTCTTAAATTGGGCCAGCAACAACAGATTAAAAGGAAACATTTACAATACGCACATGTGTGCGTGAGAGTCCACTTACTCCCCCAGGATTTGATGAGGTCAAAACTACTCTACTATAGTAGTTTTATGGGTTTCCAACACTTCAGTTGAATTTTTATTATTATAATCACCCTGCACAATATATGCCACCCTAGAGATCAGAGCCTCCAGTGATGGACAGTCAAAATTTGTCTCTTAACGATAGAACATCCCAACTCCCTGAAGCGTTGCATGAGTTCCTTTCTGTGTGAGGAACGCGGACTCCGATTCCTACTGCACCAACTCGGGGCCAGTGGACCACAACGTTCAACCCAGCTACACCTCCAAGTACACCTCAACCTGCCTGTACCAAAGCAGCTCTGCAGCATCACAGCTCTCGGGGCTCCAACACAGAGAGGAAAATATAAACACATTTACTCTAACGTCCCTTTGACAGCACAAACCCACACCAATCCTCCACCCTCTCCCATCACACAACAGACACAATTAGATTTGTATTTCTACTTTAAATCCACGTATGAGGAGCAAACGCAGCAGATCAAGAAACAGAATAAATAAATAAAAGCTCGCCAGTGCAACAGGCTGAATTTTGGGGATGAATTCCTCTCCTGTTTCTTCATAGGTTTGGTTTGGTGTTGGTTTTTTTTTCTTCTCTTTTCTCTTAAGCGCTCTAATGATAGATGATGAATGGGACAGTCATCTAAGCACTGGAAGTGCTTTGCTGCTGACAACGCAAATAACCTTTCTGCGGTTCAGGGTACCAATTCTGGACTAGATCTGCTGGAGGCCTGTCAGGATAACAATATCCCCACACGGAACCGCCAGCAGTGGGATTTTTCATTATATATGTCACCGAAGTACAGAGGGGAGCTTCTTACTGCAGAAATAAGGGGATGAAAACATGTTTTTCCTGAAGATTTTCAGCTCCGAGAGTGACAGATATTCCAGGGTAAAGCACGAATGACAAATCACTATGTTTTGATCCGCGAGAGCACTACACTGAGCCTCTGTCGAGAAGGAATTAGCACAATTTAAAAGCTGGGATGCGGGGAGCGATGGCCCGGAGGGAGCTGCCCGCCCAGGCACAGCAGGGCTGGTGTCAGCACGTCTGTCCCCAGCACGTCTGTCCCCACCCTGCAAAGCTCAGCTTGGGCTCTGCCTAAACAGAGCCCCCCCTAAAGAAAGGGGCTCCCCAGATTTCCATCCCTCTCTTGGACGAGGATTGCCTCTCCCCTGGCAACCCCCCCCACTGCCCATTTCTGCCTCGGCTGCAGCTGAAACCCCCAAATTACGGCCGTGCTGAAGAGGATGGAGGCAGCACAGGGCATCGCCCTCGATGCCCCATGGCATCCTGACAGCCCCCCCAGCACTGGAGAGCGTTTCGGGGTTAGAAAGGGAAGAGGGAAGAAAAGGAAAGCACGTTAATAGACTCTTCCAAATGAAAAAGAGCTTAAGCCATTTACAGGATAGCCTTCCAAACATACCTACCATCTTAACACCTCTCTGTCCAAGCAGCACTACCACAGAGACCCCCGGCTGTAGTGGGGAATTTGTTTCATATACCAGGAAAGCTTTTAATTTCCTTCTCTGCTCCATATTCATCACACTCGGTATTTATTTCGAGTGCATTAACTACAATGCAAGTGACAGACAGAAGTGATGCATCCCTCGGCGCCCCGGGCTCTGCTGCCTGATGAACTGACACGACTCCACGCCCTCATGCTCACAGAAACCATGAAGTGCCACAAGGGCTTGGGCTCATTCACGATTTACAGCCAGCCTCCATCCCCACCGAGACCATCGAAATCCCACCTAGCTGTGTCCAAACAGCACAGGTCACAAATGAAACTCAAACCGCTGAAGAGGATAAAACTCTGAGGTTTATTACAGCTGGGAGATTAAAATTCAATATTGCAGTAGAGAAGGATGTTAAAATGCTGCACAGATTTAGCTCCTCTTTGCTCAGAGAGGTGGTTTGATAGTGGTAAGTCTAGTTTAACATCGTTTTATTGACATAAATTCTATTTGTCGAGGGCTCTGAAGGAAGGAACGACGCTCGTGCCTCGCACTCCCAGCCAGTGGGTACCCAAAGTGATTTTCTTTCTTTGCCAGGACACAGACGGAGCGTATCCCGCAGCGCAAGGCGCCCGAGGCTCACGCCGCTGCACCGCATGCGCTGGGCGTCGCAGAGCGGCTGCGTTGGCATCCCAAAAAGAGCAGAGGTCTGGACACCGAGCGCTCTGAAGAAGCGATGTAATTAAGTTTTATGTAAGGAAGCCCTTCCAATGAGGCAGGTTCTGTAAGGTAATAAGACTTGTTGATAACATGCCTGTTCCCCCAGCAAAAACCTTTCCTAATCGCCTCGGCATCTTGCTAAAGCCCCCCGCAAGCGTGCAAAGGCTCTACATTAATGAGAGAGTTCAATCCGTTTATACATCGTCTTGCACAAATGCTTTTCTCCTTGTCTTCAGCACCACATAAAATACAACAGCTGTGGAAAACGAGGGAAAGTTCCTGCTCTAGGAGGTAAGCCAAGGAATTTAATGCCATTTATTAGAAGCAGGGTCAGGCCCTCGGTCGCGTCAGGTCTTTCTCATATGGCGTGTGGTTTTCTGATGTATGAGCTCAAATGTATCGCTACCGGTTCCTGTCAAACCATCTGAAATATGACAAAAAGTAAAAAGGGGATGCGGCGTTCAAGCTTTAATTAAAAATTTAGCCAAACCACATGGCAGGGGATGAAAACAACTTGTGCACCACAGCCCCCCATCACCCTCCTACAGCCCCTGCCTATCTTCCAAGTATCTTGAAACCACAAATTAAAACAGCACCAAAAGCCTGCCACGGCTTTATCACTTTGCTTTTAAAGGAAATTAAAGGTAACATATTCATGCTGCAATTACAGGGTGATTGATTGCATTTTTCTCCCACGGACTACCCTCATTGCAGAGGGTCGCTCCCACTGCTCGCCCCGGTTTTACGATGGTGGAGCCATCAGTGAGTTCGCAGCATCTCAGCCTTCACATCTCAGCCTTCATTTGCAGCACAGAAGACTGGAATCAAGATCTGTGCTGATTTATTTCAGTATCTTTTCCCTGCAGTCAAAACCCAAATAAATGCATTTTTTGTCTTTAGTTCCCCACCCGTGTAAGATTCACGTTTGGTCATTTCTTCTGCCTAGGCTGGAACGGCCTCTCTAAGAAAAATAGCAGGAGATTCAGACCATCATTTGATAGCTTTGTCTGCATCCACATCAACAGAATGAAAATAAATTAATGGGACTAAGATCCCAGCTCAAACTTATCCAAACAAGTAAAGTAACCCCTTGGGTTTTGGTGGTTTTTTTTTTTTTTTTTTTTTTTTTTTTTTTAAAAAAGCGGCCAAAAATTTGAAAATTTTTAAAACTAATATTCTAAAATTTTATGCTTCGCATGCTAGGTTTGTAATATCACAAAATGTTTTGAGTTGCAATCAGTCAAGCAGGAAAATGTACCTATGGCTGTCAGATAAATTTATTTTGAGCTGTGAAAAAAAATTACATTGCTACCCAACGTAAGGTAGCATTCAGTCACCCAAAGATAGCAGCCAGCAGCCCGCTGATCCAATTCACATTGCAGATACCGCAAGCGACCCCTACACAAAATGCGATGGTGGTATTCACCGGTACGTTTGTAGCAACAACGTAACCCTGTCGCACTTTTTAAAAAAAAGAAATCTAGAAAGATTGCATGTCTGGATCTCTGTTCAGGGGAGCAGAAGGTCAGCAGCGCCGGAGATGGCTCTGCTACACAGACGCATAGAGAAGCTACAGAAATGCATTTTCACACAGTTTTTTCTTTGCAAATCACCGTGCCCACCATTTCTTACCTCCTGTACCCGCATGGAAAACGCAACATATGCCAAAGCCCTGAGCAAACCAGCAAACGTCAGCAGAGCAACATTTTTTTTTATGATGGTCGTTAAATTTTGATCATTGTTTCCTACAACGCACAAAGAACCAAGACTGTTCTCTGCCTGTGACACTCCCTAGGTCACCTTTTTTTCCATGTTTTTTTTAAAAATCTTATTTGGTGCCTTTGGCTTCCAGTTCATTCATTCCCTCCCGACAGACTCTTTCCCTGTTCCCTCCATACACTCAGGCTGGAGGAGGCCACTACAGGGAACCTTGAGGACTTGCAGCTCCACGAGCAGCCAACCCCAGAGGTTTACAAACCACGCACCCACCCAGGAAAGCCACGCACAGCCTCATCCCGCTGACGGACAGCGTCTCTCCTCTCCAACGCTTTATCCCGATCCTTTCTCTTGGGAGCTTTGTGGCATATTATGGCACAACCACTTTCTTAGATATAGTCAAAAGTCAAAACAGTTCCTTTGCTTCTATTCATTAAGTCTTACCAAAAAAATTAAATTTTCATGTCAGGTAGAAGATCTCCACGGTCTTTTAGGTTAAAAGACATTTTAAGAAAGCTAAGCCTGAACTTTAAAAAAAACCCCACATTACTGGAAGCCAGAGAGACCCTGAAATCAATTTATTTTCGCAGTTTTAATTTATTAACTCCCAAAAAGACATTTAGAAAAGTTTTATCTGAGAAAGGGGTATGCTCCAAGAGCATGCTTTTTCCATGGGTAGATATTTGCAAAGTGAGGGAGGTGAAGAAAGAAAAATGTGAATACACATTTGGCTAATGCCATATTCCCCCATGCTCACTTAGCTCTTAGGCTGCGAGGGAGGGATGGAATGAAGACCAGCGAAGAATCAGAGATAAAACACACCAGCACAGTTCAAGACTGTGATAATGGCACATTTAAAACAACACCTGGCAGAAGTATCTGCAGATGGGACTCCAAGTCATAAAAGGAAAGGCTGCAGCTACAGTATTTCCTTCAAGGAGTGAAATGCTGAAAAACTACAATTGCAGAAGCCTTGCAGATAAGAAGGTTGACAGATTGCGATCATTTCTAAGGAAGGATGCCACCAGCTACGTCCTCCATCATTCCAGCACCATGGTACCGCTGTAAGACAGCGTCAAACCTCGTAGAGATTGCACCAGTGAATAAAAAATGGGAGCAGTCCACGACACCAAGGCAAGCCTCCTAACACTGCTATCCTTTTCCAGGTTTTGTTAACAATATCAGGAGATGTTATTAATGAAGCTAATCTCTCAGCTTCAAAGTCAACAGCTATTGCTTATCTCCACCTCTGCTTTTCTAATCCACTATGAGCTTGAAAATATCTGAAATCCACATCAAGGGCTTTTGGGAGGGAAGAAGGGAGGAGGAGTTGAGGCCACCTTCTAACAGTACTTTTTGCAAGCTGCTGCTAAAAACTCTTCCTAATTTCACAATTACAGCCATGAATATCACTACTCAGGAAGTGCCACTGCCCATGTCCATAGGGAAGGGAAGCCACTCTTCCCCCCCAAGAGCAGACACTACTGGCACCTCCTCTGCACACACAACCCTCCCAACACGCCTCACGTTACGTGGATTGGAAGTCACCAGAAGGGTCTTTACGAGAGCACAGCTGAAGGCTTTCATGACTACTGAAGTTATGAAAATGAAATAATCTGCTGCATCTGTTGCATGGAACCTGGAAGATCCACTGATCTGTATGGGCAGGATTATTTTCACTCCTTACAAGTTTAAATATGGAGCTTAATTAAAAGGCACTCAAACACATACTGTGATTCACACTACGAAGACATTAAATGACATAATTCCTCCTGTCCATTAAGGCCAGAAGTGGGTTTGGGGAGCATAACGACCTATAAACTCAGGAATTCTTTTAATCTAAACTCTCCTGAACTTGGTGGCAGCACATTGCCCAAAATTCAGCCAGCTCAGGGGGGCATGCATATCACACTAATGCCTTTATATAAGTTCCTGCACGATCATACGCCCAAGGATACGGTGCAGCAATAGCATGGGCCGGCCTCGCAGTGGGTCCGAGAGAGGAGGACACACAGGAGCTGGTCACAGGCTAACGCAGTCCTGGCATCTTTATCACCATAACTTGTGCCCTAAGCTGTATTAGCTGGCTGCTGCATCCCTAATAGGTGTGAAGTTTCGGACATACATCTGCTTTTGCAGTGAGCGTCCCCTGCATGTGAAAGTTTAAGCTCTCAGAAAAATATATCCCAAATTAAAAAATACAAATCCTAGGAATGGGAACTGTATTGCAAGTTTATGAGTTTCTCTTCCCTTAATGCTGTATGTCAGACTGCAAAGAAAATAACAGTATTTTCTACAGCAAAAGAGGCATCTAAGGAGTCAAAGCCAACGGCTTTCAAAACATCCCCGGCACCTGTTTTGGACTTACTTGCTTAATTATTTTCTTTTCCTTTGCAATCCATACATGGTGTTCTTCAGCAGGGATCCATCACTTTTCAGCTCATCCAAGCATGTAGGTGTATTCACACTATGGAGAACTGGTCACACCATCGCCCTTCCACCCTTAAAGCCATCATAACCCGAGTGCGTGCCATACCCCGCAACGAATGTATCTTGGCAGAAGAACTGTTTACATTTGACACATTATTTTAATGCAGAGCTGAAAGAAGCTTCCCTTCATTAAAATATGTAATTAGGGGGTCTTTTTAAACATTGGGAAAAAAATCCTATCTTGTTTTAGATGAAGAGTTTTTGCTTCTTTGACTTGAATCAGAAAGCATCTCTTCTGGCAATCTCCTACCACACTCATACATCAGCTGTTAAAAACATCTCGAAAGGCACAAAATGAAATGAATGACATCTGGAGCCAATTTGGACATGTATTTGTTTTCTAAACAGTGTTAAATTCAAATCAGTATCTTGAAATGATAATATAAGCACATTAAATCTGATAGGAATAAAGAGAAATGGCCTTATTCTAACCAGCTTACTGTCTATATATTCTTACCAAAGTAACTCTGATCATAACTCCAAAATGACTTTGTGGAGCTGATAGATCACAAAATCAGACCTAAACGAAAACTAAATATAAAGGCAAGTACTTCAGTCATAAGCCACCCAGCCTGCCAGAGGTACAATACTTGAACATCCACCCAAGTCATGGCTACTTGGACCAGACAGGAAAGCTACTGTATTTCTGTAAAATCTAGAGGTTACTGATTCCTCTTTAATGCAATTATTCAGACACAGCAAACACGCTAGTCAGTAAAATTTACCCAAAGCATGCAGTCTGTGGGGCTGTGCTTGTTATCCCAGGCTCTGCTCTACCTGCATGGTCCTCAAGCTTCACACACGAAATGGTTGGTTGTTTGATACCAAGGGCAGCACGAAGGCAACGGCTCAGCGGGCGATGCCTGGCAGCGTTACCATTCCCATCTCTGATGCTCGAGTACGCAGGAACGTGCATTGCTCCATAACAACTCAACCCTCCTCCATCACCCTCCTCGACACTGCACAAGAGGCTCATGTGCTGAGGAGGAGGAGGAAGAGATCAGTGCCATGGCACGGCACTGGCACCCACCACCACGTTCGTGCCACACGCAGCCACTGCTTCCCCCAACTTCAGCCTTGGGGTACCTTCAAACCACCCGGATTGTCTCAGAGAGCTACCTTTGGTTTGAGGTGATCTAGACGTCATTTTTTTGGGGTGGCAAAACCACCACTCATCGGTTGAGCCTATCCTGGTGGTTCAGGAGAAAGGTGCGACACTGTCAAATGCCCTTTCAAGGTGCTGGAGATGTGGGAAGCATAAAACAAGTCAGCGCACCTGCCAGTTAAAAAAACCTCTCTACAGTGATGGTTTCTGATGCCAACCTGTGTGCCAACCACCTCGGAGTCAAACCTTCTCTCTCGCAGCCCCTGACCACACTGACTGAGAAGTAAATAGAGACGATTCAAATTCATAATTTGGTCTGCAGAAAATTGGATAGATAAACCAACAGTACCTTCAAGAAGGGTAAAGTTGCAGGTAAGATAACAAGGTTTTGGGAAAGATGGCTGAGACGACAGGAAGAAACATGACAGAAGTAGCTAATATTGCCAGCAGCACTCCAGGTTGGCTGGACACCTCCCTCAGTGCTTTTTCCCATTGCCCACAAATAAAACATTAAATTAACAAGAAAAAGACACAGTTCAATTAAATATCTGTTCCCATAAATCCAGGTAGTTACGTCTCGTATGGATTCAGACGATCTGTGTGGACCAAGACAGACATTTTCCAGCGCAGTAGCTGGAATAAAATCTATAAAGAAAATGCTAAACAGTCTTTCGGGGTAACAAACTTCCTATACAGACCTGTTCCTCCCAGTTACACCCAGGAGCATTAGGCTTTCCCTTTTGCAACCAACCACAACCAAAAGCCAGAGCATCCCCCTGACCTGGCCCAGCATCTGCCCACCTCTGCTGGGGGCACGTTCCCACTAGGGCAGATGGTTTTACAGATGCCAGAAATGGCAGAAAGGTTTTATCTAAACAAAGCAAGGTCAGGAGGATCTAGTGCACACACAAAAAGAGCTTCAGGGTAGGCTGCTCGTCTTCCACCATTATTTCAAAATCAGGAGTATCCCTTTTATCAGGACAACGAACAAGGAGCTATATAGTAATTTACAGCTGCCCTTTTGGACGTCTGAAGCTGATCAGCCATTAGAGGCAATCAGATGCTGTCTTCCAGGGCGGTCGCTGGCAGGCAGAGCACAGAAAGCAAGAGCCTGTTAGAGGGTCAGTGTGGAGGACCCAGAACCTGGCAAGCTTTGAAACAACCCCATCTCGCTGTGAGGAGGCCACCAGCACTGGCGGTGAACACCACAGCAGGAGGAGCCAACACCAACAACGTCATGCACATCTCTTCCCGGCGTCCCCACGGCAGCCCCAGAGCACTGTGCTCCCTCCAGCTCTCGGAGGACTCAACATCCCTTTCTCTCCTGGATGGAAAAAGCATTAGAAATACAGAATCTAAAAATACTTTTTTTTTTTTTTTTTTTTCTATTTCCATTTTCTAAATAACTAAAATGTGATGAAAGGGAAGTTTCTCCAGGGCCCATGCTTTTCAAACATGAATCAAGCAGATGATATCTTCCTTACAGGCAGATGATCTCCTCATCAGAAAAAAAAAACCACCAAAGATGATACCTTCATTTTCAGAGGAGACAGAGCAACATCCTCAATGTCATGAAGAACCAGGAATTAAAACTGGGCTGAAGGGAAGGAAATATATGCTATTTCTAATGCCTATTCATTCCACACAATAACTTAAAAACCCCTCACTTTCATCCCTCTCTCCCTCCACATTTTGGGAGTGGTCTCTTCACGCCCTGGTTCTCGCTCCACTTTTGCTGTTTTCCCATGATCTAGAAGGTGTTGGTAGCATCAAAAACATCACGAGGGCAACTGTTTGAAATCCAGCCTGGCTGCTGGTGAGCGCTGCAGAAAAGTGGTCGAGTTCTCCAACCCTGCAGAAATAACTGGGGTGCTTATGACCGGGGAGCAGACACCGGCTCCAGGACTCGGAGCAGGTCTTTGACTTCTGGTGGTGCTTTCTGTGATAGGTAATAAATGCCCCTAAACATAATCCACTAAAAAAGGGCAAAACAACTAAGTGACAGGGGAAATTGCGTAGCTGGAAGAGAGGCACATGCAATTACCCATATTAATAACTACTGACAATCTTTCCCAGGGCAATTCAGCAGTGAAACTAAGTTTTCCATGCTTCAGCAACAGCCACAAACTCTTCTTTTGGCAACATAATTAATTGGAGAATGAATAACACTATCAAACAGTATAAGCCATGGGTCTACCTTCCCGGTTGAAAACGATGCCTTGTTCAAGCATCACGATACGCGTTCCTGCGGTGATGGGAGCTAAAGGTGGCAGCACATCAGTGCTATACGGCCAAGCAGCCCTCACTTGCTACCTACGTTATGTTTTATACGTACAAACGGGGAAGCATATTCAACAGATAGCCAAGTAACACAGCGGGAGAGAAAAGACACACATAAAGTGAGGTCAGACACAGCTTTCCATTTGACTTCAGATGGCAAACACATCACACTTCTGCAGCCTTCCCTGAATGCCCCCCGTTGCCCTGAGGTCCCACCTGGGCCATGAGCTTCGCCCCTGCAGTGCATGGAGACGTGCCCTTGTCGCAGGCTGATGAAGCCGCGTGCTCCCGGTGAGGATTGAGGTCTTAAGAGTACAAAAAAAATTACATAGCAGCTGGACAAAAGAAGGTGCTAAAAGGAGCAATCAAATGCAGAAGGGAAACCTGAAAGACATTCTCTAAAATCTTAATTAATAGGAAAAGCTTAAGGACTGAAAGACACCATAAATCCAAGCTGTACAGCTCTCTGGTTAAGCTTTGCCGCATTGTATCCCACAGAAGAATGGAAATGGTTATAGTCTGCAAATACGCTCAGAAGATGATAACGTGGTCTTGCTTTCAAAGATAAAGCAGAAAATAATTCAATTTAACAATCAAATGGGAGGTGGGGATCCACGCTGGGCGTGCTGTGTGGCACAGAGGCACCTGGCTGGGGGGTCCCCAGCCATCAGGTGCACAAGAGCAGGTCTGAACCCCTAAATGGACAAGGGGGGCCATGACCTATCTCCTCCTTCTCTGTATTTAAGAGATTAATTTTTTTCCTTTAACAAGGGATGAGACAGCCCTACAGGGACATCCTATCATCTCCTTTGGAGCCTTCCCCCGATGGCAGGGTTAGGTTAATGGTTGGACTTTATCTTAAAGGTCTCTCCCAACCTAAACGATTCTGTGATTCTATGAAACCCCCAAACCAACTCCCCAGCCTTAAGAAAGCTTAAGGAGCTGAAGAGCTCCCTCTTGTGTTGGTTCTCCAGTGTCTCTCACCAAGCTCAGCTTCAGCCTTGGCCTCCCATGGACGACCGCAATGGGTTCTCAAATGTCATGAAACCCATCGACTGGGTTTCTGTGCCTCTGCTGTTAAATTTGGTGGAAATCAGTCAGAAAGTTCAAAACACGTTAGAGACAACAGGTCAGTAGCACAGAGCACACTACATTGGTGTCTGTTTTTTGCAAACCCGGTTTAAATGGCCCATATCATTAGGAAGACGTTGAGGACTACCCTACAATGAGAAACTCCACCCCAAGGTTACACCACAGAGTCCCACCTAAGTGCACAGAGCAGAACAGGAGTTACCAATGGACTATTGCTTCAAAGCTGTTGCTTACACTGGTATCTCCCTGGCAAACGAGCGAGATGATAAGCTGGCAAGGATACACTTATTGGTTTACATATCAGCACGTGCATCACCCTGTGTCTGCAAGGAGCCAGCTATTGCTTTGTTTTTCACTTAATCCAGAGATATCATCAATAGCTTCATCTATTTGTGGGACCAGAAAACAACAGAGGGTCAGCCAGGGCTACCACCGAGCCTCTTCCTTTGATTATCTATTCATAGGATTGGAAAGAGAAAGCCACACGGATGGAAAAGAAAAAGCACCTCTCTGGTTTTGATTAGAAAGATGCTGTTTTCAAAATGCCGACCAAACCAAATAGCAAGAGCAGACCTTGATGAAAGAAATAGAAGAAATGCTACCGTGGCCATTAGTTCTGCGTTTCAGATCTCACAAGTTATTCACAAGAGCCCGTGGTTTCTCCAGGGATTACATAGGCTTGCACAATTCAGATAATCTGGAAAGGTTTTTCTTAAAAATAAATCTGACCAAAGTTTTTTTTCCCCAGAGCTTCATGTTCACTGAGAGCAGCTGCAGGTTGGTCCCATACGAAGCACCCGAAGAGCTGCCATCTCCCCCACACCAGAAACACACACGATGCTGCAGGCAAAGTTGAGTGAAAAACCATGTTTCCTGAAAGATGCATCGCATGCCTCTACTTTTACCCAACTTCAGCACTCACATTCAAAGCATTGAAGTGCCCAAATCTCTCCAATAAAACTAGCTTTGCCCAAAATGGGCGGTATTTACCTGAAGGGTATTTTTCTTTTTTCTGAATGCTAATTGTTGTTTGCTTAAAAACATAAGACAGCTCTGAGGCAGAGCACAGCTAGAGACAAGGAGTCATTCAGAGCATACTGTGATTCTTCAATAAACTATGTTAATTAACCCACAGATGGAATTATCTTCAAAGGTTTTTTTTAAAATAGAATAATAGCTTTTTATGAGCAAGGTTACCATTTAAAAAATAAAAAAAAAAAATTATCAGGCTTCTGACATGCACATGGAATTCACTGAATAAAACCAAGTCCAGATTAAAAAAAAATTGTAGCCACATTCTTGAGCTATCACAAAACATTTTACAAGGTCAAAGTAACTTCAAGTGCTCTAAATTGAAAACCCTTTTGAAACTTCACTTCGTTTTGCAAAAAAAGGCAACACACTGAAACCATCTCCAATGGCGCTACCAGTAAAACCAGGCAAAGTTCTGCCATCAAGACAACATTTTTTTTTTTTTCCTCTTAAAAGAGAGTAAAAAACCGACCCCTGAGACCTAACTGTTCAGACTCAAATAACAAATCACAGCAATCTAATCTTCCCCATGTCAAAAAGTACCAAAAAAAGGGCATTAACAGTTTGGATGTTGTTTAAAAAAATATAAAATATTACATATATATATTTGTATAAGAAAATATAAGAGACAAACAATGCAGATCGTCCTGCTTATAAAAGCCCATATGTCTGCTGCCACATGCCCATGGGCTCTACAGATGCTTCAATGCCGTCTGGGAAGACCAGCACCACGCGCCTACGTAGATGGAGCGGGGAAGACGCTTCCCTACCCTATCAATCCGTAATCGATACACCGCAGCACTCCGAGCCAGCTTCCTAATTCTTTCATTTTGGGTCATTATATTTCAATGACAAAATTCTGCAGTAAACCAGCCTGCATGCGCGGCCCACAAACATAAACGCGTTTAACTTAAAGACATGGTCAGTACAGATCCTGCAAACAACTCCCCCTCTGACATTAGTGGGGGCGCTGCGCGCCCGTCTCGCAGGGACCAGAGCATCGCCGCTGCCCTTTTCATTTGGATGGCCCTTTATTCAATTAGACCTAAGAGCCAGGGAACAACCTTTTTCATTTTGTAATATGCTGAAAACAGAATATTTGCTCTGACACCGATTTTGAACGTTTCCTCAAGCAAAGCAGCGGGTAGGGATTATGTGCTAATTGCAGTCGCTCTCCTAGACGCGCTGCAAGACAAATCTTTGTTACTAAAAGGTTTATTTTTGTCAGCAGTCTTGAGAGAGCTCATTATAAGTGATCACCAGATGTCACCAATTCTTCATAAAATACAACACAACACTTTTTCCCCAGCAAAAAACAACCCGCAACCATCAAAGTGTAACAAGAGCCATAAATACACCGTTCCGCAGTATTTTTAGCCGCTGTGTAGCTTCCCTTTCTCTATTAGATATCTAAAACAACACCCATTGAAATAGGAACGAGGCATTCTGATGACGTCAGCGCTAATGACAAGCTCTCATTAACAGATACCGTGCTTCACCCCAACCTCTAAGATGATGACCAACAGATCTACAGCATAAAACACAGCTGGTTTTCAGCTCAAGGCCCCAGCAGCCAAGGATGAACCCTCGCCCATGGAAATAATACAACATCACAACCTAGCAAAGCAGAACGACATCTGGGACCGGGCCACGCACCTTCATCTCTCTTTAAAGAAAAGATCTAAGAGTAGGGTCAAAAAAAGTGATGGAAAACAAGCATGCCACGCAGAGCGCTGTATTTTATCGGCGGAATTGCCCGAGATGAAGGTAACGTCACCCTGGTGCAACTCAAATGCTGACTGCCCTGCAAACCCTCGTACGTGCGCTCAACTCCGCGGCCCCGGTGAAATCCCCGCGCCCCTCGTGCTAGGGGAGTTAAGCTGAAGACTGGGGCGTGTTTGCTATCGCTAACTTTCCCGTGGAAATCCAATCGAGGAGACTTCCCAAGGTAAATAACAGACTACAGCTGCCATATCGCTTTCCCCATTTTCAGATCTCAAATCAAATTTACTCACTTTGTTTTCGTTATCAGCACGGAGGAGTGTCTGAGTGACTGCCATCCAAAATATATCAGGACATGTGTCACTCATCCTTCGCAGGCAGTGACACCGTGGGTTTGCAGTCTGGTGCTCGGAGCATTTCATCTTTTTTTACCTCTGGGTTGCTTCAAATGAAAAATAATCCGCGCACAAACTGTGCATTGCTCCTTGCAGATCTGTTAGTTATATTTATTTCACAAGCAGTTTAGAACATGACGTGAACTGAGTTGCTGGTAAGATTTTACTACAAGCTATCAAAGTCTTAAGTAGACACCATCTAGAGCTATTCCCTTTCATCCTTGCACCCACTGGCTTGCGCTCCCTGTGCCAATGGTGAGCACAGCCACGGCTTCGAGAGACCCTCGACCATCTGCAGAGTCATTATTTGGGCACCGAGAGAAACACAAACTTGCCAGGAGAAACATTCGACTCCTCACGTTCAATGGGCGCCTCCACTCCAGCTATGCCATGGGAGCACACAGGGGGCACTCAAACCTAAACCCTGGCTCTTCCTCCACATGGCAACCTGCCTCTTGGGCTTACCTACGCTTGGCCATTGGAAGGGTAAGAGAGACACCAACTCGAGCTGAGAAAATATTAAAGCATCCACAATAATCTGGGAATACCTACTAGGACCCATCGGTGTATCCGAAAGCCAACAGCTCCCTGGATCGCTCATCTCCTTCCACTAAGCTCCCTCCAGGATGACTTACTCCTGCCCAATGATTCCATTTTAACAGAGGCTGATTTGGGATAAGCCTACATAACCAGCTGGTAAAGCTGCATTGCTATAGTGAGGCTTACAGAGATATTAGGAACTATTACCATCCTGTCTGAGCTCACTGTGCACATGGTATTGATTTCCGGAGCAAAAAATAATGCATCAGCTGCTTTTTTTTCAGGCTGTAGGTAACTCGGGGTGCAAAATACAGGGGGCTCCACTGTGAGCACCCAACCTGCCCCACGTGCAGCCTCAGCAGCCTCCCGCAGCCCCGCAGGCAGCTGGTTTTGCTAAAGCTCCACTGCAATCTTCAGCAACTGCAGTTCTACTCCAAACACAGGGAAAATGCTCGGCAAATTGTTTTAGCTTAGGCTACGACCCCCGGCCAATATTTAATGGTAGCAACAAGTCCTCAGAAGAATGAGGAAAAACTGCTTGGAGCTGTGGGATATGAGCAATTAAACCAGAATCCATTAAAATGACACGGCATTAGATAGAGTGCACGACCCTATAAAGTTACTTTGTATTAGGAATATATTTGGCTATTTCTACACATGAAGCTGGTCTGAAGACAAAGATTTATCTATTAAGGGATCCCTAACATTAAGGGATTTCTGCAGAAAACTGTTTAAAAGCAGTTACTTAAAAATGCAAATTTGACTACAAGATACGAGCACACGTCTTGCAAAAATACACATATTTGCATTTCATTCTCTAGGTTATATTTACATTCACTTTTTCATATATTTATCGTGCAGTGCAATTGTTGAAAGCCTCAACAATTAAGGCTTAACCCAGCCAGAGCCAAACGCAAAAAATCAAAAAATTAAATCCTGACTTCAGCAAAAGTTAGACGAGACCCCAAAAGCCCAAGCCCAATGAAAAACCTACATCATTATAGTACATAAAAATATATTTATTCATATTGCTTCACTCCCCTCTTACTTTATTTTGTCTTTAAGACACAGGCTCAAAACCAGCACCCGAGATTCCTACAAGGGTTTTTTATATATGTATATATAAAAATACAAAATTTGGGGTGCAATCAACTTGTGCATGCAATAGATGATGGGCAAAGAAAAAAATACTCCTCCTGAGGAAGCATTAAAGCATCATCTTCTAGAACACCCTACTCTCACCTGGGCATCTCCTCACCTAACAGCAACCGACTACAGGGAAAATCCTCATCTTCCACTCCCATGGCACAGGTCTGGCCCTCGGGCTTATCCAGCCAAGATGCTTCCCTTCAGCAGCCGGGATCTCCCGTAACACTGAGATTAAAGAGACAAACACTGCGAGAAGCAATGCAGCAGCCGCCTCCCCTTGGGTATTTTGAAGCCCCAAGTCTAAGGGAAGCCACTGCGCTCTGGCCAACACCAGATCCACCCTTCCTGCAGCGCCGGGGCAGGCAGCAGTTCCCTTCCTCCCCAAGCCTATTGCAAGAGGCAGGCAGGCTTCCATGTCTGAGCTCGGCAGCCAGCGCACCCGACTTCCCAGCACCCTGCGGATGAGCTCTGGGGTTTTCCTCCGTGCGCTGCTCCGGCTGCCACCACCCTCCCCTCCCAAAGCTCCGCGCAGCCCCGCTCGGCTGCTTTCAACAGCAGTTGAACATCTTCTGGTGCTTGCTGAGCACGGACAAGTTTTGCTGTGGTGAGTCTGGCAAGGAGCTTTGCTTCCAGCTGAGACATCTTCAACTCTTCTTCACATCACAGATTGGATTTCCTGATGCTCAAGTCAGCCCAGCTCTATTGTTAAGCTTCCCCAGAAAAAAAATGCAGCATCTTGAGTTAAAAGAAAAAAAAAAAAAAAAAAAAGGGAAAACTTTTTCTTAAACTTCCACAAAGCATCCTGCTGGCTGCACGCTGTGCCCTCTAAGCAGAAGTTATCTCAGATAGCCTCTGCTTCTCCACTTCATCCCTGGTGCAGTTTCTCAGGGCTTTGTGATAAAACCCCACCTGAAGTCACTGCAATTTCACAAGCGCCCTCCTGTTCACAGAGCTACATATGCAAACGGTACAGCAAGGTACTCACGATGCCCTTCTCCATCTCTGTGTGCCCTGACCACAAGAAAAATGAGTTCCCTCTTGAACTAATGAGAAAGAACTCGAGGCCACCAGGTGTTAATTACACCAGGGTGGGATGATTTCTTTTTGGATGACAGATTCACCAGCAAAAGCCTGGGACAAAGTGGAAATGATGCTCTGGGTTGGCTCCTCTTCCTTCTTTACTCCAAGCATCTTGGATGCATCTTCTGGTAGATGAAGCGATTTCTAGAAATGGTTTCTGAAAATCATCAGGATGTACAAGCAATCTGAAAGGATGCTAAAGGGTTAACAAGAGACCTTTGGGAAGCCAGCTTGTAGCTGGAATGTGATAACAGCCCTGAGAAAGCAGAACATCCTTGAGAAAGAACCGGCTTAAAGTGCTAGCATTGTGGTTTAGGTTAACTTACGAACCACGAGGTAAGAAACTGCAGGTAAGAAACTAACAGTGCATGGAATGTGCATCATTAGAGAGAAAAATGAGAGATTTGTAGCAAATTGCCTATCTTTGTTGCTGGCCTTGGAAGGCATGTAGGGGACAAAATGTCTAACACTTTGTCGGTATGAGGGTGACCAGGGATGGGAACCATGAGATAGGGAGGTAAAGGGGGATGCTTCAAGGATGGGGAGCCGGCTGTGTTGCTCTGACAGCAGAGTAAGGGGGGTAAAAGCTGGAGTTCACCAAAAGGTGAAGAAGAGGAGTGGATGAAGTAAACAACCCCTGAAGACCACCGACTCAAATCACTGAGCCTGTGCAACTGGGAGGAGAATATGTAAATGATTTTCAGGAATTAATTTACCTATCCCTGCCTTTTCTGAGGAATGTAATGAATATATATGTAAAACATATAAAGTATGCAACTAACCCTGCGCGGCGCGCACATTAGGAGAAGTGATCCCCCGTGTGTCCGGCGCCCCAATAAAGAATTATTGCTTAATAGTCTGACAAATTGACTGTTGAGTTACTTTGCGGCTTTGCACAGCTTCAAATCCCTGAAGGACCCGAAGACACTTGTACGTGGTCCGTGGGGGCTCTGCCCAAACCACGCGTGGGTTTGAACCAAGCTCGCTCAATAAGTAGCTGCATGCAACATATTGCGCTATACGGCATTACTCTGCATGCATTCTCTGCATTACTGTGATTTCCTACCTGGAAATATATATTTTTTTTATTTTTTTTTTTTTTTTTTTACAGAGTAGGTGCAAGTTTGTACTTTTTAGGGCTGTCCCCAACAGATGGCAGAAATTTGGGAAAACTGCCAATATTTTCTTTTCAAAAAGCTGGCTATTGAAGCTTCAGAAGATAGCTATTAGCATCTTCATTTGCAACTGTCGCATAAAGAAATTACACAAAAGGGACGTAAAGGCGGCTACTCAAGCCTGCAGGCTTTCTAAATCACGGAGGAAAAAGCGCTTGCTTTTTACGACAATAAATAGGACGCATTTTGAGCAGCAAAATTTACAGGGTCGGTTTCGGGTGCTCACCCGCTGCTTTTAGAAGTTTCTTTGTTGGCATAAAAGGAGACTGCGCCTCCTTCTCCTCCCCCTCCCTTGCCCCCAAACCCAAGGAAATTTCAATTTCTGCCCCCCAAAGAGCAATAATGCCCAGGGTGCCTCAAAGCCCCCGCTGGGCTGGGGACACCGGAGCTCCTCCATCAAAGCACTGGACGCTGGGAAATAACCAGTGGCAAGAGAGACCAAAAAAAGGTGATAAATGGGGAAAAGAGGCCACTGAGGTAGCGGGAAAAGCACGGGTTTTCCACGGCGAGCGGCACGCACTGCGCCCCACCTGCCCGCCAAGCTGCCGAATCCTTGCCACCTGCCTGCTTATCTAAAGCTGCTCCTAGTTTATATCCAACAGCTTGAAAACGGGTGTATAATATCAAACTCTAAATCAGCGCTTCACGCTGACATACCATATGCCATCATGTACTTAAGGCAGTCACCAAAAGCGTTAACAGCAATTATTTAAAAATTATTACAGTTTATTCATACAGAGAATCCTTCTTGCACCGACTCAAATCCTCCAAGCTGAGAATTTTTTTTTTTTTTTTTTTTAATATAAATTGCATTTTTCCACAAATTTCCAATCTTACTTTAGGCTCTTGAACTATTTTAATTTTATTTTTTTTTTAAAATGGCAGGCTCGATTATGGAAGTATTAATTCCACAATTTTTCAAATCATACCTTACACTCTTTAACTACTTTAATTTTATTTTGCTTTAAAACCACAGACCTGATTACTGCAGCAGTAATTTACAGCGCTGTTTTGAGGGGAAATTTCTTCAGCGAACTAAAATTAAAAGGTGTGAGTTACTCCCCTTCATAAACTTTTTCATTTTTTATGGCTTAAAAGGGATTTAATACTTTATTGAAATTCTGAACGTCAGTACCTCACCTGAATACGCTCTCCCAGCAGTAAATTCTCCTAAGTGTTCCCTGTTTAGTCAAGGATTAAAGCCCTTGTCCAACAGTAACAGCTAACGGCAGCGTGCCTCCGGCCGCCCCATATCGGCTATTATTGATCAGTGCTGGGCTACTTTAATGATTTCTATGCTAATGCACAGAATTCAAAGAGTTTGGCATTCTCGTTACAGAAAGTGTTAAAATTGTGGGGGACCATCTAAGAAGGTGAACTGAACAGCTCCAAGAAAAAAAAAAAAAAAAAATGGAAACTCAATCTCCAGCAGTGCGTGGAAACAGAGGAAGCGCGTGGAGGTGACCGAGGACCTGCAGAGCGAGATGGGGAACATCTTCTGATTGCCCCGGGATATGCAGCAGAGAGACATGGGAAGAAATCCGAGGAATGAAGGTCTCGGACACATTAACAGAGAAAACATGACCTTCTCGGAGTGACTTTTGCCGTGCAACCGTGAAACAGTCTGCAGAGCACGCGGGTGAGCGGAGCTGGCTCCGGCAAGGGGCAGGGTTGCTGGTGTAGAGCACCACCAGAAGGGGGATGAGGATGAACCTGCCGTGCAGGGCAGGGGCGCTGGCCATCGGGCACCCCTACGGTCCAGGAAAGAGCCCGGCCAATGCTTAACTCATCCTTGTGCCCTGCAGGACAACAGAAACATAGGGGACAGTATGTGAAAAGGAAGTTTTAGAGGGAAGCTGAAGCTGTTTTGTTACTATTGCAGATTTCACCGCACGCTGAACTTCGCAAGATATAAAACCATAAAATGTATTGAATAGAGTTCAGCTGAAGGACTGTAAGTACCTAAATTAATTTTTCATACTCGGAAGATATTCAGACAAGCTTCATAATCCCAGCCTTGCCTGTTTGAGAGCTCTCCGTAGATGTTTTTCCTCCCCTGCATGGTAACACTAACAACCCGAGGCGAGCGGCTGAAGTGCTTGGCTCTGTGGGAGCCTGCGGGTACAACCCAAATGCTCCGAGATCACGGCCGGTCAGGGATACCACTTTCTGCCATCTTCTCTTCCCAGCTCGCCCCAGGCTGGAGGTCTCTGCCCAGCACCATCTGCTGGAGGATGGGACATGGCCCGTTTCGGGGAGGCTGCAGGAAAGGGCAGGGCAATATGGTGCTCCTGGGACCACAGGGTTTAGTGATGGTTTGCTGGAAGACCTCAGGCTCACAAATCACCTCTGCAATGTCCCTCATCCCAGCCTCCAAAGCAACCCCCCATTCCGCACAGGCTGATTTCTGCTGGATCAGACATTCAAACTCCTCCTGAGGGCAGCTCAAGGCATTTTTAAAACCAAGAATAACTGAAGGGTTCTCTCCGAAGGGTGATTTCCTAAGAGCACAAGGTGCAGACCTTCAAAAGCTACTCAGGCTTCTTCTCCTGCCCCAGCCTCTGACTGGTTTTCCACCCAAGCACGGCATCTTCTCAGCATTTCCTTGGTTCAGCAGAAGCAAGGGGACTCCATCCCGTCTCCTGGTGCTGGTGACTGTTTAGAGCATTTGACCACCACACACCTGGGAATAGTACCCACAGAAAACCAGTCATGGTCCAGAGGTCCCTGGGTGCCCTCATCCTTTCATCAGAGAGCGAAGTGGATAACAAGGCACACAGAAAAGGTCTTTTTTAGCTTGCTGGTGGGCTTAAACGTGGCAGCGTGCAAGAGGCTTGCATCACTCAGCTCTCAGAAACTTTTTTCAAGTTGATGCATGTAAGTAGACTTACAAAGAAAAAAAATATAGTGCATAAACCCCCACAAAGAGTTGAAAATAAAGGAGAAGAGAGAACCCATTCCCATGGGTTTTCTCCAGTGGTACAGGCAGACTTGGGAGGAGGCAATCAGCACCGACATAGGCTCCCCCTCAGATGAAGAAAGTAGAAATAAAGAAAAAGTTCATTAGATTAATCAAGTAGGGAACCATGTAGCACCTAATGAAAATACCCAATTAGTCACAACTTATTCAAAAGTAAAAAATGGGCCAACGATGCCCAGGAAGAAAAATCAACAGCCTGTTTGGTCTTTATTTCATGCTTTCCATTGCACGCCTGATGCCAGCTGCCTGCCAGGATGCCTGTCTCACAGCCAGATCCCTGGTCCGGCTCCATCAGCCTTTGAATCAAAACCTAAGACCCCCTGGATCAAAATTGCTGAGAAGATCCCTTAATTCCACAAATGATATACAGAAAAGTGTAAATCAGCCTAAAAAAAGGGCATGTCAATTCTCCTCCCTGTTTTACGCTAACAAAATCTATTGTTCCATTTATCCGCACCTTTTGCTGTATTGATCAGCAGCACGAAGCGAAGACTATGGCCAAGTGACTTTACAGAGAGTAGTGATGCAAAGTGTCACTGGCTTGGCAAAAACCTGCACAGGCCATCCGTCACCCTTACGGCTCCTCACTGCTATTAAAATCTGGGAGGAATTCATGGTACTAAGACAGAGAAAGAAAAAAGCTTCCAGTTTCTACACGTTACAGGTGCTAAATTCCTACAAACAGTCTTTACTGACATTAAGTGTGATGATTTTCATCACTGAGCTCATGCTTTCCTCAAAGACAAATGTAAACTGCCAGTGGAAATACAGTGGCAGCAGACCGCTAGCTAATATTTTACTTATTCTGTGCTTTTTGGTATGAAACATTCAGGACATTGTTTTTTCCTACTGTAACAATGACCAAGCCAAATGCAACAGTGAAAGAAAAATTCAGGCCAACATCTTCCAAAGTGCTCAGGAGTTTCCTCACTCCACATTATTTACTGTTGATCTCAAAGTAGAGGATACATAGCAATGCTAAGCAGTTTTTTTAAAACCTTTAAAAGAAAAGATTAATTCAGGTGCTTACATTTACCTTAAAAACCACACGTAACTTCACGCAGTTTATAAAGGCAGGACTTATATAAACTAATTTGTACATAAATCTCCTGCTTATTCAGTGTTTGGGATGTCTAAAGCCAAGCCAAGCAAGGTTTATCCTTATTGAGACAAGACCTAAACACTCAAAAGCTCACTCAGCCCAAGACTAAGTTAGAACATTATTTCTACAACAGGTTGAAGTATTTTCTTCAACACACTAAGCTAGATTTTTTTTTTTTTTACCTTCCTTAGAACAGGGGTTTTAGAAGGTTTTCCAACTCTATCGTTCCAAAGCCACAGCAGTCCACAAAGATTATCCCTCCTGCTGCCAAGACACGAGTTACAGCCGTCCACAGAGCCTGAATATAATTTTCAACATCCCTGCAGAATGCTCTTCCTGCATTTCAACTAAATATTGATATTCCTTTTTTAAAAAAACAAACAAACAAACATCCACAGTCCTATCCACATTTCCCTTTAACTTATTGATTGCAGATAGATTTTGCCATCAGTTATGCTTCTGAACTTGGGTAAAGCCGCTTTGGGATTTTTACACCATGGGATACAGCCGTGGAGGAGCCTGAGCGTCCCGATGCGGCCACCGACAATGCTCTCCTCTACCCTGCACTGATTTTTTTTATCCTGATTTACATTTGTGGTTTCTCATTCCTGCCTGGCAGCGACGGCTCCAGTGGCAATTCGGAGCTCTGCATCCTGACCCGCAGGACCTGACACACGTTTGAAACACGGCTGGAAAAACCATCCCAGGTCAGGATCCCTGCAGTCCTTAAGGGCTGATTCCAGCTTATGGTTGGTTAAAAAAAACCTCTCAAAGAGCACGGCAGCCTGGCACAAGGCGTATATAAATGTTTGCTGGGTGACCAAAAGGGGATGAAAATTAGAAGTTTAAATAAATGGGGAAAACCATAGAAATAACAATTAAAAAAACCCATATGTATGATATTCCATAGGAAACTTATACAAAGATTTTGCATTCCTGGATTAAAACAGTTCATGAAGCATTTTGCAGATGTGGCTCTGGGCTGTTTTCTGATCCAATGGATGTTTATGAGATGATGTGAACAAAATGTCAGTAAATAGGTTAAAAATACCTAGAGATGCAGTAATTCTACCTGATTACTTCAAAAGGTCAGGGTTCTCTGGCTCCTTGCTGGGGATGACAGCTTTTTCTGGAGCCTTTCTGAGGAGCACGGAGACAAAATTTGGGGATTCAAGGCAGCTCCTCTTTTGTAAGCTAGGTTCCCATTGGCACATGCTCTTTTGGGATAATTGTTAGTATTTTATGTACATTAGACTCAGGAAAAAATAATTTATATTACTACATTGCCAGAGCTTATGTTACCAAAGACTTTCAGTTGTGTAGATAAGACCGTACAGATCGGATGCCGTTAGAAACTAGACCCGCTCTCACGGCCATAAGGGCATCGAACAGGGTAATGATGCATTTCTTAAACCCTTCTCCAGCTCTTGATCTTTTGTGAAGCCTCCAAAACAAAGGCGAGAGCAAGGAAGTGTTAAGCAGAGAAACGTGGCATCCTCTGCTCCAGATAAATAGAAAAAAAAAAATATATATCCGAGCCAATGTCTGTTCATATAAGACTATGAAAAACTCTTTAGCCCAATGCAGAAAAAAGAAAAAGACAGACAACGGTATTACTGAAAACACAAAAATGCTCATGCTCAGCACGTAGAGCTGGGGGAAGAAGGAGGAGGGGGGGACATCCAGAGCGGTGGCATTTGTCTGCCCAAGTCACCGTCATGTGTGATGGAGCCCGGCTGTCTTGGGGATGGCTGAGCACCCGCCTGCCCATGGGAAGCAGGGAATGAATTCCTTAGTTTGCCTTCCTTGCATGGTTTTTGCTTTACCTATTGACCTGTCTTTATCTCACCCCATGAATTTTCTGTTTTACCCTTCCGATTCTGTTCCCCATCCCACCGGGGTGGGGCGGGGAGGCGAGCGGCTGGGGGGTGCTGAGTTGCCCTCCAGGGTTAAACCACAGCAGAAGCCCTTTGAATAATTCTATCTACCAGCAAACGGCCATCAATTTAACAAAGCGGTGAAATGTGACTTTAACAAGTCTGCCAAAAATCCCATCAGGCCAGAAAGGGGATGCATTTGGGAGGCGGCCGCTCGGGAGGAGCAGGGCTCTGACGGCTCCCCCGAGCTCACGCCATCTCTTGCGGAGGAAAATTAAGCTTTTCAGTTTTAAAAGAGCCAAAGGAATTGGGTATAAGTGATGAGCCCAAAACTGCACACTGCAACCTGTTCACATTTTTAAAGTGAACCCAAAGTAACTGCACTCTGATTTTCACTGACTCATTATGTAAAATAATACCCAGCTGAAAGCCAGTGTGGGGCCACAAAATGCCTTCAATTATCTTTCAGTTCTGTTCCAGCAAAAATGCAGCCAAAATCTCATGGGTTCAGAGGGGCTGAGGTTTTTGTCTTAATAGCCTTTTACTTCCTCGACACTGTTACAGCTTCAGCAAGATTTTCTGCCAGTTTGTTTGGACCTAACAAGCCATTTTACCATTAAAACAAAACACAATGCGTCCAGGAGTATTAAGCATTTTCCACAAGGCCCTGTTTTACAGTGACTCCAAGAATGACAATGCCAAATTACGAGCCCGAGACAGATGTTTTCCAGATGTGCTGAGCATCTCACGTACATGTTGGTCGCGGAACTCTATCCAAAATGCTATCTGAGTTGCACCTGCTGTGTTTAGATAGGCTGACCCCTGAGTTCCTGCTTCTGGGAAAATATCCTTATGAATAATTTTCTCCAGAAAACGGCCGCATATCTCAAACGTCCTGAGCAGGGTGAAGAATAAAGTCGGATGATAAGCACTGTATGGAATGATTGGGAAGGGGATGGGAAGCCGAGGATGGAGAGGGGCAGCACTGTTGACTCCACTGCACGCCCGCACCCCAGGTACCAGCCCGCTGAGCAAACTGCACAAAACCCACCCAGCATCAGAAACCCGTGGATGATCAAGGGCTTCGGCAGTCTGACATTTCGTTGACACAGATTGCACCATTCTTGGGTTGGAAAGGACAAGCTCTGGAGAAGGGAGGGCAATGCCAGCCCAAGGGTTGCAGGAGCAGTCACACGGTGCTGGCACGAACCTGCCCCTCAAACGGGCTGTATTTGTCAGAGTACACAAACTCAACAGAACCACTTGGCTCTAGAGCACAGATTTTATGCTCTACATAGTAAGTATCCCTTACTCCAGCCTCCTTCCTCCCCCCGCAGGCATCCCGAGTGCCGACTCACCGATGGCATCAAGCCCATGGGAAGAGCGAGCTCCCTCGCGTGCACTGCTGCGGCCAGGGAGTCCTTTGGGATGGAGGTGATCCTCCAGGTAGAGTGAAAAGAAACTTCTCCCCCCCTGTGCAGGAGCACCCCTGAAGCCCCTCTGTCCAGATGAACCCAAGCGTGCGGTGCCCACCCCATGGTCCCCCTCTGCCACAGCCTTTCGCACGGCTCACGGCGCGTTCCCAGCACTCGGACTCCTTGAGCTGTGTGGGTATTCATGGCACTTGATCCCCCTCCCTTATTCTAGAATTCAAGCCATAAATACTCAAACACTGGCCATATGAAAACAGCACCGTGGCAATTTTCTTTTAGACTGCTTTACAACTCAAGCCAGAGGAACGCATCAGAACCCAGAGTCCAGCTACCCTCCAAAACCCTTCACCTTGCATGGGACACCCCAAACAAAACCACTGATTTCTATCTCTTTCCCTCAGAAGAGCCTGAGCACAGCTTCGATCCAAAAAAAAATTAAAAAAAGCCAAATATCAGAAGTTCTGCAAGCCCGCGAGAGATTTTGCCATTGCCACCAGTTTACCTGCAAGGCACCCAGGTGCTGCGCCGAGGGGTAGCTGGCCTGGCTGTCAGCCTTTGATCGAGTTTATTCATGGGCAGGTTCTGAGAATCACATTTCCAAACACGATTTGCTTTAATTGGCTATGCTGATCCTCCCAGAGGAGCCCTAAGATGGGGCTTCCACAGCAAGTAACTGCAAATACAAAGTTAAATCCACTTTTCTACAAATATTCGGGAACATTTGCTTCCTGGCAACATTCCTGTTAGTAAACCAATTTGCTAAAATATTCATGAATAGCAAACTAAAGGGCCACGGATACAGCCAAAGTGCTTACAGACGAAACTACAACTAAATATTCACCGCAAATGTTTTTGCAGTATTTGGCTTGCTCTAGAAAAACCCCATAATGGTGCCTGGCATTTGGCATCGTGGCTTCCACTGAAAAAACCTCCAGTGAGGAGCGTGGCTGCATTGGAAAAGAGCCCCCAGAATCGACCTGCACCCACAGGGTCCTTGTGCCTGCCCCAACCCCAGGGAGAGGAACCACGGCAGCGTGGGGACACCCACGCCTCCTCCAAACCCCACCACGAAACCTCCCTGGCGAGCTCCCGTGCTGGAGCAGCGGAGGTGGCGATGCTGCAACAGCAAAGCAAAAGCCCCCCTGGGATATGTTGGATGCACTCAAATTCTTTCCCTTGAGCTTTTCTACATCTTGATTGCAACCCTCTGAGCGGGATAAATAAATAAAACCCCGCTAAAATTTCAGCTATTACTGGGAAATAATTTTAAAAAATAAAATTCCTCGCATTCTTCCTGAAAAACAGCTGCATGTGCTAAACTCTCAACCAAATTGCCAGCGTGGCAGGCAAAAAGCAAGCAAGGAGAGAAGAGGAAAACTCTGACAGACCCCGACAAGAGGTTGCAGTCATTGTGGGAAGAGGCAAACCCCATGCATTTCCATGGCAAACCTCTAAAGGTGAGCCCTGGTTGAGCCCATCAGGCTGTTGTCAGTGAAACCAACCCTCCCTCACATGGAAACCCAACGTCTGTCTCTGGACTTGTCACGCCAATGGGCTTTACTACGGAGGTTACATTTCAATATAATTGCAAGCAAGTTTCTCACTCCACGTTGTGCACATCTTCCCTCCTCTGAATCTTTAACTGAAAGAGCAGAAGAGGAACGAGCTGTGGTTTTCTCCGTCGCACGCTTTCATTACCGTGGGGATTTTTTTTGTTCACCAAGATCGTGACGAGATAAGGAGGCTGCAATTGCATTTGCAAAACTGCAATATTTCCTTTCCCTTCCCAACAGCCCCAAGCCCAAACACGTGGCAGGTCTTCATGCAAGTAGAGCAGCTGGACGGTTTCAAACCCTGCTGTCCCGCCTGCCAAGGACAGCACCACTCCACGCGTGTCGGCGTTACGCACCACGATCACACTTCTACTGACCACTGCCTGTTGCATCCCTGCTCGGGCACAGGGATTCTGCATCCAGTAGCCCCGGCCAGTCCGTGCCCCTCCTTCACCCCACAATACCCAGAGGAAAACCAGCATGGGTCACTG
Source organism: Butorides virescens (assembly GCA_017310255.1). NCBI lineage: Eukaryota > Metazoa > Chordata > Aves > Pelecaniformes > Ardeidae > Butorides > Butorides virescens. The sequence continues at coordinate 83,019 of JADKXX010005068.1, forward strand.
GCACATCTGATAGGGACGGGGAGCCTGGAACTGGGATGATTTAACAACAGCTCCCAGTCATTTCTGTGGCCTTGAGAAAGTCACTGGCTCTCTTTTTGGACTGCAATTCCTCCTCGATAACGGGAGAATTACTATTTCCCTGGCATGCAGGGGTGTTGCAAGGTCTAATTCATTAATCTTTGTAAAGCATTCTAGGACGCTTTGATGGAAAATGCAAAATATTATCAGTAAAAGCCTCCCATTTAAATCTCACCTGGAAACCTTCCTTGCACTCCTTAATTTGTGATTGATCCCCACTCAATTAGAGGTAATGGGATTTACATGTACACTCCAGCAGCGGAGCAGACCCCACAGGAAGGTGCCAGCGACAGTGTCGGTGCCAATTCACCGGGCGATGGGTGCCTGCCACTCGATGAGCCACGGGTGGGGGCTGCATCCCTGTACCGCACAGCAACCTCCCGCATCAGCGCTGGGCGAAGGGATGGGGCACGAATTCTGTCCTCCCGCCCCCCAGCACCCATCCCTACACAAACACTGCAACGGCAGCGCTTTGAATTAACCATGCACTTTACAATTGGAATTCCAATCCGTGAGTCAGCTTTTTAGGGAAAACCCAAAAGTTTGTACTGGAAGAGCCTTCAGGTCCCTAGCAGAGAGACCAAACCTGCAGATCACTCATTAGCTCACCACGTCAAGTTTTAATGTTCGTGGGAACAGTTTCATTTCCCATGGGTGAGGGAAGGCAGATAACCTCACCGCCGGCACCTCGTGCGCCTCCAGCGAGAACACAACTTCAATGCAATATGCAAAAAAAAAAAAAAAACCAAAAAAAAAGCAATGGGGGAATTACAAAGGGGTTTATCAGTACTTCGTGCGGCAAAGCTCTGGCAGAGGGCTTATTTTAAATAGTATTCCTCTGACTTCACGACACCTCCGGTAGGATTCAGCCCTCTCGAGCGTATTAGCAAAAAGCGCCTGTTAAATCCTGGAGCGGAGAGGCAGGGAGGGAGCGAAGGCTGCTGGAAGCTGCACCGGCTTTTTAACTCGCAGCCACTTAATTGAACCCCTGCATCCAGCTTGTTGGCATTCCCCAGCACTCAGAATTTCAATTTGCTCCACGGATTTCTATACTGAGCACCCAGAAAAATTAGCATTTGTGCTGAATAGCTTTTAATCAACTGTTCTCAAGTGTCAGTCCTTTTTATCTTTAAAACACTTCTAAATCTCCTCACCTGAGTCTCCCCCTACCCCTAAAATTTTTTCTGTACATTTTTTTCCTCCATTCAGATTCCAGCATCCTTCACCATGATCTAATCACCTTAATCTTTAATGCTCATCTCTACCTTTTAACCTTTTCGGTTTTCTTTTTGTTTTTCTTTTTAAAGCAATCTCTTGGTGTCTCAGGTTTATTTTTTTGTTGTTTTGTTTGTTTTGTGTGATGTTTGGGGTTTGGGTTTTGGTTTTGTGTTTGCTTTTTTTTTTTAATTAAGGTTTTCCTTGGCCTCTGTCTCAGCACAGAGCTGGAGGTGTCCCATGGAGAGTTGCCTGGCACCAAACTGAACGTTACCTCTCAAAAGGTGACTTGTGAGGCCCTTAATTACATCAGTAATTTTCCTCTGAATACAATTTATGGAATTTTAGAGAAATGAAGACAACTTCGCAAGTGTCACAAAAACATTGAAGAGCTCAGCTCCTGATTCCCATGGTCACCAACATGCCTAATTTGGAAAGAACTCTGATTTTTAGGGAATATTCCCAGCATTTTTTACTAGTAGAAAACAAAACAGTCATGGTTTTAATTTTCAGTCTAATAATGGCTCATGGGAAATCTGTCCAAATTACTTGGCCTTTTTTGCAGCAGCATTTTTATGCCAAACTGGGACTTGGTTTCATGCAGAATTGCAGTGGCTGCCAGGAAAGGCGACCGGCCCTGGGGAGAAACCCTGACCTAGGAGAAAAATCACAGTATAGGACAACCTTTACATGCAACCGAGAGAACAACGAGCTGCATCTCGTTTCTTCGCCCTCAATATCAAGCTGCAACTCTGGATGCTTTAAACTGAGCCTGCCTCATGCTACCATTGTCTTCCTCCATGCCATGGAGTTTTAGGCTGAGCTTTTCTATTTTCAGTGTGTAAACAGTTCCTTAAACCCCTTTCTCAATCACCTATCGTACCCTCCTTTACATTCGGGCAGAGCAGGGATTCCCAAACAGTGCTTGATGCTGGCGTGGTCCTCCAGCAAGGCAGACAGGCTGCCTATTTCCTAGAACGCCAGGTTGGAAGGGACCTCAAGGATCATCTAGTCCAACCTTTCTAGGTAAGAGCACAGTCTAGACAAGATGGCTCATCTTGTCTAATCATTTCATTAACTGTGGGCTTTGGTGACTGCAGTTCAACCAGTACACCCTAAATTATACGGGGGAAAGAAATCAGGAAGAAGAATTCTGACTTTTTTTTTTTTTTTAAAAGGTGTTAGTAGCACTGCTGAAATATTCTTGAATTTCTTTGTTCACCAGTTGATATGTGATATGAAGCTGTTTGGCTTTATGGGAGATATTACGGCCATACACATCAAGACTGGCAACTGGTGAAGATTAATAGACTGGTCCTTAAATAAGATGAAACAGATAACAGTCACCGAGTAAAACTGTTCATGGGGGCCCCAATCATGACCCTTGTAAAAGAAAAAAAAAATAAAAATAAAGCTTTAGGCAATTTCGTATTAAAAACAAAAGACCCCGTTACAGTTACTCCTGCACTCCCCAAATGGCCATTGCCTCAAATTGGAGCTATAAAAACACCGGGAATGCTGGATAGGGATCGCTTTAGATAACACCACTTGGTCCACTGTCTTCATCCGTGGTATGTTTTCCCTCATTTCAGCTTTACACACTGCATCTGAAACCTGTCACCAGCCTACCCAGAGTCCCAGCATCAAGGAAATGGAGATTTGGGTTTGGCGAAGCAGAGGCAGGTAATGGCACCGCTGTCAGGAGTTACAGGGGACATAATTCACCTCTTGATTGACTGTTTCAACTTCAGTGTGCGCCACAGTCCTCCAGTCCCACTTTCCTTTGAACCTGTAGGGTTACCGCTATGGCCATGAGGTCCTCAGCAAAGGCTTCCTATTTCCAATATGTATTAGGTCTCAATGACTTCCCCCCCCCCCCCAATTCTTACATGCATTTCTTCTTCGGGGACTTATTGTGGGACTTATTTCGGGACCTTTGCTGATTTTGATTCTTTTTCTTATGCTCAAACTTTCCACGCTCTCCTGTTATAAGCATTTAATTTCCAATGAAAGCCCAACTATATCAGGGAGAGTTTCACAACTGACTCTTAGAGGGCCAAGATTTCCCTTCCACGAATCTCAGTAACGTGAGCAAAGGTCTTTTAAAATGAAAATGGATGGAAAATACTCTTAAAGATCTTAGACATCCTCCTATTACTATATACTATATATATATATACACACTACAACTTCCTATTACCAAAGCTAGGAGCAGGCTGCCTCATGTTCACATCCTCACGTAAATCAATAGAGCTTCTGTAATTCACCCCAAAGATGGATGCAACCTGTTTATAAGGAATTAAGCTGTCCATCACATTTAAGAGGATTCAGCCTGAAAAGCCAGGTAAAATTGATCACTCCCTGAAAGACTCAGTGGAGTGAGCTGAGAAAGCAGCCTGGGAATAGTAAGGAATCGCTTTGGTATTCAGTGTCCTGGATATTCAGCATAGCAAGAACCGTATCAGCTCTACTGACAGCAAACACATACCTCCATTATATATTGCACTTATCTCTCTCTATAACATTTGAAACCCCTAATATATTTACATTGGACGCTGAAAAGATCATTACAGGCCAGACCTACGCGTGGAAGACCCCAGGCTCCTCCCCAGAGGGATTAATTGCACGCCTCCCAACAGCTCCGAATCCATCTCCCTGCCACCGAAGCAGCCTGTCAGCAGCGCTGCAAAGTTAAATCAGCAAATATTAATTGCCAGCTGGGAAATCTGCCATTAGTTCACACTCCGAGTTTTTCCAGCTGGAAAGATAGAGAGTGTCAAATGGAGCAGACTTCTTTGCAGGCTGCAAACCAGCCAACGGAGCAGGTTTGCCTGTTTTGCAAGCACTAAATGAGCAAAGCATCCCACACCTTCTCAGAGATGTTTTGAAATTCTATTCTTTAGAACAAATTACTTCTGGATGTAACAAACCACCAAACTAACACATGAGCAACAAATAAAGAACAGAGGAAATAAACCTCCAGCACCTGAGGTGGAATTCATATCTACTCGAGATTACTGCAGTGATACGTTGCACGAATTATTAGCCTGTGTGGGGTTTTTTTCCAAGTTTGTAATTTATTTACATTCAAAAATAGAAAATTTTCTGTCAACATGCAGATTATCATTTTCCATAATTAGACAGAAGCTTTTTGAGAACTGGAGGAAAGATATACGAGAAGTTGAAAATGAAAGATGCCATTTAGACTATGAAATCATAAGATTTTGGAGTGATACGGGTTGGAAGAGACCTTAGCATTCCGACATTTAGTGCAGGGTCAGACCAGGTTGCTCAGGGCTGTTCCCAGCCGGGTCCTGAAAGCCCCCCCAAGATGGTGGTGGCACCTACGCAGCCTGTCCCACCACTCAACCATCCTCAGGGGAAAAGTAGTTCCTTCCAGCCAGGCTGAACCCCTCATTTCATCTTTTCCCCTTGTTTCATGTTCTCCTACCATGCACCCCCATGCAGAGCCAGGCTCCATGCTCTATACTATACATGCACAGATGTCATGAGATAAGAAGTTATTACTGGTCCTTCAATGTGCATACACATGTGCACACGTATGCATACATGCACATACACCCCAGCACCTGGGCACATACATTTTGGCAGACTCTATATAAGTTTGTGGTGCAAAACGTTGTTCTGAGCAAGAGCGAAAGGCTCAAACCCAGCAGCGCGATTGCGCCTGTAAGGGAGAGGAGAAAGGCAGGTGGTTTTCCACAGGGATTTCTTTCCAAATTCTGTACAAAAATATGGTTTATAATGGGGCAAAAAATTACCTTGTGCGAAGAGGAAAATTACTGTCGTGCATTTGCTTAAAAGAAAAAAATATATACATATATTTTAAGCAATGAGACCAAATTACTGAAAATATTACTACTGACATTTTGGGAGAGACTGAAGGAAGAAAGAGAACAGGACTGGAACAGCAGACATGAATGCGCTTTTATAGCACTCCATCTCTCCACATAAAAGTCTGTCAGAACTCATAAAATTAGAGCTTTAGTAGAAGCTGGACCAAATAAAAAAAAATGAATAAAGTAATCAGCACAGGTACAGTGCATTTCCATAATGGAAAGTTCAAGAATTTGGTGAACTAAGTTGGATTGAATTCATGCCAGAGCACAAACTAAATCTGACCGGCTGCAGTACAAAGCTGCTATACAGCCCAGCAAGAAAAGCTGAGCTTTTTATAAAAAAACCCCAATACACCTGGATAAAGGGAGGATGTCAGAACTAGAGAGAATAAGGAATGAGCTTGGGCAAGCAACGTGGCTCCTTCCTCTAGCGGGGGCTTGGCTGATGCAGGGGAGCTTTAGGATTGCTGATCTCGCAGAAAAGAGTCTGGAGGGAATGAAAGAAGGGAAAAAATTACTCCTAAATCCTGAAAATGGAAAAGCATAGCTCTAAACAGAATTTCTCTAATGTATGCGCACTGCTAGAGAAGCACATTGCTCTGATGCTTCTGGAGAAAGGAAGGAGATAAGGGAAGAAAAACCGTACTGAGTGGTGTATGTGCCGCTTTTGCTGGCCAAAAATGATGAGAGGAAAAAAAAAAATGAGTGAAGAGACCGAGTGGGTGTAAGAAGTCAAAAGGAAAGAAAAATGAATAGCAGCGGAAAAAAGGGGACTACTGCTATGGGAAAGCAAAGAACAGTCCAAATCACTGTGCTAAAGTGATATAGCTGCATTATCCAAGGCATTTATTCAAATAGGAAGGTTTCCAGGCCAACTGCTCATTTTGGACATCTGTGGGACAATTGTCACTATGAGCACCGATATCCTTCTGGTTTTCACAGGTATTGGGAGTGCTTTTGGGGAAGACTAACTTCTTTCTCATCTTTGGCAAAGAGAAAAACCATTTGATCCTCATGAATTTTGTTATCCAGTCAAAAAATCACCAAACACTCAATTCAAATGACTACAGAAACTCACAAAACAGTGAAAATATGTAAAACCAAAAAACCCTGTCATGTAGTAGAGAAGCTTTAAATAAAACATTTTCCTATGGGAAAAACAAACTATGTTTTGTACCGGGGAAGACAACTGGATCAAGGAGAATTTGAAGAGCTATCAGTAGGAGTGACACTTCTCCTGAGACCTCTGGATGTAGGACTTTGCTTTATGGTATTGTCCTTTGGGCTCTAAACTCCTAAGTGAAGTTTTCCACCGATTTATCACTTGCTCTGTCAACTGAGAAAAAGTGATGGCATCTGTATTTTTGTGCACGGCAGCACTGGGGAACCGTGCTGCACCAGAGGGTGCAGGGTGAAGCCGGGGGAGATGTCTCCTGCGGGGACCCCTTATTGCTTCCCACACACTTCTATGCGCTCCCACCTTGGGCATCGTGTCATTCACCAGCCCAAGCCTTGGGCACAGTGGCCAGCTCAGCCCAAAGCCTGCACACCAGGGACTGCCACTCTCCATGAAATCTTTCATTTCATCAACACAACGATGATGCCACCTACCCCCATTTGCTGATACCAGAGAGCCGATGTCTCCACGTGGCCCGCCCTCACCCAGCAGGTCCATGTGATTTCCCAGATTGCTCTCAGAGACGTGCATTAATTTCAAACACCACCATGGGGAAGTCTGGATGTCTGAAGGCACACAAGTTTTTTTTTAACTTCTTGGACTCTCAAGGCTTCAAGGAGCCATTTCATTCTAGGTTGGGCAAAGGAGAAATTGGTCATTTGCCCAGAGCCAAATTCTCTTCTGCTCTTCCTAATACTAATGCTAGTACAGAAGGAAATGCTACTGAGGTAGCACAAACCAAGCAATGCTTCTAGTCACACACGAGTGTTTGCTGTGCACCAGTATTCATAAAGCACTTCACACGTGATGAATATGTTAAAAGACCTAAAAAATCCTTTCCCAAAATACACAAAAGAAAACAAGATCTTTGCTATCCATTTACTGTGGCTAGACCTAGCTCGCTCAAAGTGAAATCAGAGTATTTGACCTCTGTCATACTTTAAAGCCATCCAGTTTGCCTCTGGTAACTGGGTAAACTGGCAGAGCACACAGACACAATCTGTGGTCTCCCTCAGCTCTGCGCAGGGACTTAAGCCTTAATTGAAGAAGCCAACTGGGACAAAAAAAACCAACCCCAAACATGAAGCAGCCCGCTCATCAGCCTAATTGTATGCAAACAATTAAACCATCTCCTTGATAGAAAACAAATAGAGAGCCCGTACCTACCGACAGACATGCACGTAATTTCCAGCTGAAACATTTTGGACCTTTAAGTTTCTCCTCCAGTCAAAGTCTTACACTTTCCATTACATTTATAATGTTGCTTATAAACCTGTAGCTTAATTGCTTCCTACAAATGTCTATTTAGAAGAAAACACTATCATTCTTGATTTATGAATGAGACTAAAGTACAAAGAATTGAAAAGACACAGAAGGTTACTCAGGAACTGCATGGCAGACACAAGGGCTGAAGCCAAATATTCTTAGGATTATTCCCCCCTTTAAGGTAAACTTTCTTTTTTTCCCTATATTTTATCTTTGCAGACAGCAGGATGAAGTACTTTTTTATTTATTTATGTGGGAAGAGAAGTGAGTTTGTTTCTTTCTTCCCTTCCACAAAGCCATTATTCTGCTGAAAAGCAGATTTAAGCAGTGCTCCGTGGCAAGAGTTTAAGGGTTACTTTAAACTGGGACACAAAACTACTACGTGCTGACATCATTTCATGGTGTGTTCAGGGAAGTATTCAAGCGTGACATTGTATCATTAGGTATAATACAGCCATTGCAGAGGCGCTGATTACTGCAATGAGAACTCATTTTCTTTAACACTATATGCGATAAGGAATGAATAAAAACCCAGGCCAGAGGCACCGCTGTAAAAAGGTAGAATGTGTACAAGCCTGAGAAAACTGCCCGGAGACACTTTTCGGGGAGTCGGGGGAAGAAAACCCGTGGCATCGAGTGGGGCCGGGGGCTGCCGAACTCCAAAATCAAGATCTTTATTTTCCTTTTCTTTGGGAGGTTTCTCGTGCTGCGGTCCCATCTGCATCTTAGGCAGGGATGGAGGCAGCTTCCAGGCAGATCCAGGCCCTGATCCGACCCAATACCCCGAGGCACGAACACTAGCACCGGGGGCAAGGCACAAGCATCCTGTCCAGACTCCCCTGTTTAAAGCGACAAGCAAAAATCCCTCTTCACCTTGCTCACGAGCTGTCCCTCCAAATGTGCCTTCACGTGACCCCTTTCCACGATTAACTTCATACAAAGTCTATTGATCCTAGACCTCATTATCTGCCTTGGTAAATTTAAAGCCTGCCTGTGACAAACTACCCCAGCCCAGCTGGTGTCCACCGAGTCAATCCTCTGACCCGTCCACAGCCAGACCTCCAAAATACACGAGACTTTGCAACGTGGTGCAAAGCAGTGCCTAGATAGCTCTGGAAATTTTGGGCTGCTGTTGGTCTCCAGGCCTCCTCCGAGGCACAAGAACAGCAACACCATTCTATCTCCAAAGGCTATCATGAGGATGTATTAATAAAGACTCTGCAGGTGGGCTCCCGTTTCTTAAATAAGCTCTTCTAGAATCCTGCATCCGCATGTGTCCGTAAACAAGAACCTGTCATGGACAGCTCTGTATCCAGCCAAGCTCCTCAGGGGCTCGAGTGCCCAGTGAGCTGAAGATAAAGGAATTATTTTCATATTTGATCAGGGAAATGTCACTGGATATATCTGCAAGAACCCACTCTAATCTTTCTGTAGGTATACGGAGTCACAAGTGACAACGAGTTTTCAAGATATACTCTAGCAAGGCCTTTATAAATATCTCTCGTTAGAAGTAAAATAATTCACGACTTCTTCCACTCCCTGGCATTTTATCACACGCTCCTGCATCCTCGCTTGATTTGTGACAGGGTGGTACATGGCACACAAAATATTAATGGAAAAGACACAGGACTCCATCCCTTTGGTGATTTGGTGCAACAACGATAATGAAATTTGCCGTTGAACCAGTAAAACAGTTGAAGATGCGTTCATCCTCCCAGTAACCAGAACCATCCTTAAAATCCTTTAAATCTCTGTTCTGGCAGTGTACTTCCCACTCCTCTTGTTTCATCTGAACAGCTCCTTTCCTTTGCCCATGTCATTTGCTTAAGTAAGTTTTTGTTTCTCATTTTCGCAACACGCTTTTTGTAATACCATATACTTTTCTTAACGTCTTTGCCTTGTTCAAAGCCTTACCGAGTGAATTACATTGTAAAAAGTTATTACGCTGGAAGCTGTAAGTACCGAGCAGCACAGCTACGGCGCAGACAATGCATACAGTGATTACGGTTAATTATTTACGAGTTCCCAGTTTGATTACGTTTTGGGTGGTGATGACACTCAAGGGCTTAATAGCTGCATAAAACATTGCGTTATGTTCCGCAGCGTCCTAGAATAAATCATCCTTGAAAAAAATTTATCTCTTAGAAGTAAAACATACCATTTGGCCATTTATCCAGATTACGGTGAGATGAGTGATGAAAGTTCTACAGAAGTATTTATTTTTAATGATGCCCTACCTTTGAAGAAACAGTCCTTGCTGTGGATAATGTAGATTTTCTTCCTCTGCAGACAGGAGGCTCGGTGCAGCTGGCAGTGATTTTCATAAAATTTGCCATCAGACCCACACACGGGCATGTAGCTGGACTTGCAGTCTTCCACGCATCTGCACTCGGGCTGGTTGGTGTCCTTGTTGACCACACACTTACTCCCCCGGCCGCAGTACTTCTTCTCACACGAGGCATGGAGGCCATCCTGCCCATAAAGCACTGGGAGGAGAAGAAAACATCAGGGTGAGCGACGGTTCCCTAACAGCCCGTGCTCGTCTGATGCAGCAGCACAACGATTACAGGAGCTGCAAGGTTTCCGAGGGAAAAAGCCTCCCCCCCCCCCCCCCCCCTTTTGAATAGCAGCTCAGCTGCACTGTGGAGAGCATCTTCACATCTCCACTATCACTCGTCACATCAGGATCAGGCCTGATGCTGTGATGAGGCCCATAGGAAAGGTGGGAACAATCTTTTTAGTAGGGCCAGCTGTGACAGGACAAGGGGTGATGGTTTTAAACTGAAGCAGGGTAGGTTTAGACTGGATCTAAGGAAGAAATTCTTTACAGTGAGGGTGGTGAAACACTGGAACAGGTTGCCCAGAGAGGTGGTGGAGGCCCCACCCCTGGAACCATCCCAGGCCAGGTTGGACGGGGCTGTGAGCAACCTGATCTGGTTAAAGGTGTCCCTGCTCCCTGAAGGGGGTTGGACTGAATGGCCTCTAAAGGTCCCTTCCAACCCAAAACATTCTATGATTCTATGATCAAGCCTGTGCTGGAAGAGCTTCACCGAAAAGTGATGGACACGGGGCCATTTGCTCTTTTAGCCCTTTGTGAAACCATACCCTAGACTAAAACCCTGAGAGAGTATTTCAGTGCCCAAAGTTCGGCCATGAATCGCATTCAGAAAGCCATTCTGAAAACCTACACCCCTCCAGCCACAAAACCCACGAGGAGCTTCATTTCAGGCAGCAGAGTGCCCTAGGCCATGGCACTTCAGTTCTGCACCGCTGTCCGCGTTCCGAGTCTCACCTCCACCCTGTGAGCCAGAAGCAGAACATCCCCACGGCTAAAATTCACGCGGGTTTCAATGAAAGCTCGGGCAGGCAATCGCTGAGAGCTTGTGAAAAAATAACCCCCAAGGGAGACTTGTCACTGAAGTCAAGGGAATATTCCAGGAAGATGCTTCTCACTGTAAGAGTGACCATCAATATCTATCCCTACACACCGAATAACGCCATATAATGAAAAATAACTTTCTCCTACTTTTAAGAATTCATTGGACATAACGTCCTGAACATTACTGTACTATCTGCTGTTTGATACTATTAAAAGGCTACGGGAGTTGCCCTTGTGCTGTAAAATTTTCTGCTTCTGAAGATTCCTCGCTTAAAGGCTTACATCGGGACATTATTGTAATTCATACAGGACAGGGTACGGCCAAACAAGCCACTACTCAGAGTAATAATTAGCATTATACTCAATGAAGAGAGTCTCAGGAAATTAGATCATTCTATGCTAATTGGAGCCCACAAAGTTGAGAATTACAAAGGGATGCTGCGAAGGGCATAATTAAAGCGGGAATAAACATTTTGTAGCGCACAGCCCGCTGCCAGCCTCGCGCAGCCTTCCAACAGCAGCCGCCTCCGGCTGCGCCCGTGCCAGCGGCTCCGCCTGGATCAGCGAGGGGGCTCTGAAGCAAATCCCTGTTGTCTACATTTACCGCACGTAGGGTTGGCTCTCGGTGAGGTTTCGGTGCGCAATGGAATCATAGAACGTTTTGGATTGGAAGGGACCCCTAGAGGTCACCCAGCCCAACCCCCTGCAGGGAGCAGGGACACCTTGAACCAGATCAGGTTGCTCACAGCCCCGTCCAACCTGGCCTGGAATGTTCCCAGGGATAAGGCCTCCACCACCTCTCTGGGCAACCCCTTCCAGTGTTTTACCACCCTCATTGTAAAGAATTTCTTCCTCATATCCAGTCTAAACCTACCCTGTTTTAGTTTAAAGCCATTACTCCTTGGGGAAGCTCAAGTGGAAGCACTGCTCCAGCATCCAACAGGACAAATCCTGCAGCGGGTGCAGCACCACGACATCCTCCAAAATGCACCCAAGGCTCTGCCCTTCAAGGATTTTTCAAGCAGCAGAACCGTTCAGCCCAGGAGAGCAGAAGGGAGCTCACCCAAAGCCCCCCCCCATCACCTGTAACAGAGATGTGAGGAGCACCAGCACTAGCTACCTCCATCTATTGATCTCTTCTCATCATGCCAAATTCCCTGCTAACATCGACATAGCCCCTGCCTGCCCAGCGCTTTATACCAATACGAAATGCCCCAGTATTGAAGCTACATTTCATCTGCTAGCAATCAAGGGGTTAAAGCGCGTGCACAAAGAGAAGCAAAAGTTTCTACAAAACCCCATTTCTCTTGGTCCCTGTTAAGCCTTTGTTTTTATCACTGTAAATCAGAAAGGGAAAAAAAAAATCTGTTATTGGAGGATTAACTATTTGACTCAATAACTCATTAAAATTCCTCCAACTTGGCAAGCTAAGAAATATTGACTTTTCCTGACTTGTAATAAACTAGAAGGTCAAAGCATCTCTGAGCAGTGGAAAAAGTACAGTCCCTGGAACGAGTGTCTGAATATTCTTTATTTACTTTACTAATGGTTCCAGAGTTTCTGCAAAATGTCCTCAGGAATGCAAATTTTGTGACCTCCGGGAGGCCTCACTGCCAAGGCCATCTGCATTTACGGTGTCTGCTGTAGATCAGAGCAGCACGGAGGATCTTGAGGAAGCCTTCATCAAGCATCCTCCTCCTCTCGGTGGCAGGACCTGCACTGCTACAGGCACTTGGCTCATCCACCGCAACGTGCCTCAAAAGACATGTTTTGGAGACTGCTGTTGATGCTAAAGATATTTAAAAGTCAAGATTCAGGAGCTATTATTGTCTACATAAACGTAATTCAGGTACAATGACAGCAAAGTCCTTCCTGTGCGGCCCTGATTGCTAAAAATTGATCTCTCCGAGCTAGCACCAGCCAAGGACTGCACCATGCATCTCGCTGAAGGTTATTTCTGCCTCCTCGTTCGCAGTGGGCTGCTCTGATTTAATGCATCAGGTCACATCTGGGCAGGCCACAGCTGCACCCTGCCCCGACAGCAGCGAAAACCCTCTCGGAACCTCAAGTATTTTTGGTATCTTGATTTTTAATATAAACTTCGCATTACTGAAGACAACCACTATTCTCATTGCAATGGAAATTTTAAGGTTTTTAATGATACATCAAAGATTTAATTAAGCACCAGCTTACAAAAAAAAAAAAAAAAAAAAAGACAAAATACTTTGGCTTTTCTACATCTGCCCTGGTTACTATGGAGAAACCGCAGAAAGCCTGTCTACATTTATGCCTCGTTTGTTCTGTTCACCGTTTGGTTTATTCTGCGTTCCCAGATGGAGAAGTCCTGTTTAAATGCACCTAAGCTGGGTAAGGGGGCAGGCAGGATACCCTGCAAACAGCCAGAAAGGCAAGATTCGTGTATTCGGAATATGTCCTTCTACTGAGATCTGTGTGTCTGCAAGCGGAGGGTTAACATGGGATACCTCTGCCAGGATCTGATAATGTTGACAGCAGCTCTTTAATTCGATTACTATTTGCATAATCCTTTGAAGAACTAAAGTTCCCTGCATGCACACACACACTGAGCCGGACAGACAGACCCTGCACCCAGGCAGGACAGCAATGGGATGCGAAACAGAGGGGAGCCGGTGGAAATCAAGATGAAAGAAGGTATTTGACTGTAAAAGCACTGTTGGCTTTACCCAGGTAATTAATTAATCCAGAGCAGCACCACGGAACGGGACTTTCCTCAATCGCATCGAGTCGCCTGCTCCGGCGGATCCCGTGGGCGGCACCCGAGCCGGGATGGACACCAGCGTGTAGCTCAGCGGCATGAAGTGTGCCTGCCACCACGGGTTTTTTGGTCACATTATTAAAAGTGACTGAATTCCCCACTCTTACAAGGATTATTAAAGGCAGAAACGGGAAAGGTAATCAAGTGAAACTACCAACTAAGTGCTCGCAGTATTTACGAGCCCCACCGTACTGCACGGAAAAAGGCATAATTTATTTAATTTATTAGTCGCAAAGAAAGTCATTTACTTAGGTTAAAAATTGATCATCTTGCAAAACAAGCCACTTTTCAACACTAATTAAGTTTGCCCAACATGGCTAGAGCCTCAGTGGTTATGTTGTGTTAAAGGCAGCCCGATGGAGAGGGGAAGCCCATTCGCATACACCCATGGAAACAGCCGACTTCTCAAAATTAGTTTCTGGCTGCCCCTGAGAAATTTGGAATTCCAGGGGAAACCTGACAAAAGCTTGGTGCAGGCATTAAAACAACTGAGTCTGGGAATTTCAGAAGGTTGTTTAGCAGGCTGCCTTCACCGCAGAGCAAGACTTTAATGTGAAAATTAAGACGTTATTGCCACGTTGGAGAACACGCGTCCTCTGGCTGCTCGTTAATTCATAAAGACAGAGACCTCATCTACCTTTTACACGCTGCTAAATATGTTACAGATCAGGCTAAGGCTCACAGAGAATTTTTTTCCTCCCAGATACAACCTTATTCCTTACTTCAGCAAAAAGAGTCCAGGGGAAGGTTGGGTTCACGACAAGCACCGACTTCAATTAAGGCCAACCAGACAAACCCATCACACACACAGCAAAACCAAAAAGCGAACAGCTCTATCATCTCTCTACTCGTAAAAAGTTGCTTATACACTGCAGAAATGTAAATTACAACATTTGCATGCAAAAAGCCAGTTTGCCTTCAAGTAACAGTGGGCTCCTGCAGGCAACTGGACAGCCAGGTTCACTGCGGAAGGAAGAAGTTTAGACGTTCCATCAGGACTGGAGCCAGAACTGGAAACTTTTAATTACGGGGCACTGGAGACTGGTATAGCTGAAACTGGAAGCTTCTACCTCAAGTACTTCAAAGGCAAGGCTGCGCCTTGCAAAGGTTGTAATAAAATAAAAATAAAAATCAAACCCTCTGTCACATGATAAAAATACTCAGTCTCTAAACTTTGTTACTTCCATCAGGTAAGCCAGCAGGGTAACAGGTCACAAGCTATTCCTCCAGCATCTCGACATCTGTCCTTTCCCACATTAACGAATCTATGGTCTAAAATGTCACGCCTGTAAGCGCTGTTTACTGCTGAAAAATATACGTTGCCAGTACACGCAATGCATACACACAGAGGTGTATGTATCCGAGTACTATTTACATACATCTACTCACGTACACAGATATATACACGTGTAAGACCCCCTAGAGGCTTCCCATACACCCAACTTGCCACAACTTCACTTTGGGTGACGATACGAAGCCAGATGCTGGAGCACGGTGCCTTAAACCTCCCTCCCCCAGCCCGTGCTCCGTATGCATCCGGAATAACTCACGGCTGGGAGCAACCGAAGTTCAGCTGCGTGACTACTGCACCCGGCTCTGCTCGGTTAGCAAACGCCTGTGCTACGTACGTTGTTACTACTGCAGGAAAGGAAGAAAAAAAACATAAAGCAGGAATCCCATAATAATCTGCTCTATGCATTTCTGGGGTTTGCATTGCATGCCTGTTATGAAAGTGGAGAGGCAGAAAAGCTGTAGCAAATCACCTGGCATAGGGGCATGGCAACAGCGCATTCATTATCTCCGTTACTAGCCTTCGGTGCTATAATTTATTTATTTTTATAAAGCAAAACCCAGTGATTTATCCTGGAGAATAATTCAGAAAATGAGCTGTGCTCCAAGCACGCATTTTGCTACGGATGCAAACTGTTTTCTTTCAAGGTGCAGGAGATAACCGCATGTGTGCGCATCTTTGAGTGGGACGGGGAGGGACACGTCAGCCTCGGAAGGGAAGGACAAAAAAAAAAAACCAAACAAAACATCACAAACAAAAAAACTTTTACTAATTTAGATGCTCTGCACGAAACAAAAGATGGGGTAATGTGAAAAGCCTCCTCAGAACAAGAACTAGCAAACCTTCCCAGATGGTCACGTTATTTCAGGAAGATTCTTGTAGCGTTTAAAAAACAAAACAGAAACACCAAAAGGAAAGGAAAATCTACTGTGGAAAGGAATATTGCAACAAATAGTTACACGGATGACACCAGCGCCAAGGGAGCTGCGTAATCTGTGCCCACAGTTTGACATCAAACACAAACAAATTGGAATTGCTCAGCCAAAGTTCGGTAACAACACGCAGTTATTCTGCAAATAACAACAAGGAGCACTCAAAAATCGTAGAAAAATTTTCCATACCGATTTTTACATCAAAAATGGGCATTAATGTTACTTTCTATACCTGTCAGGGCACCATTAGAGGTGACCATGCAAAGGCAGTTGAAAATTTCAAGTAACTGTGCTATTCCTAGTGTAATTAGCCTCATTTTTGTCCCATTTCAAATCCATTTAACCGTTATAAGATCAAAAGCTTCATTAAATATTATGTTTGGATAGTGTCATGGTTTATGAGGGTACTAGCATGGAAGAAGAGGCAACAACCACATACAAATCAAAAGATCCCAACTATGTAAAGGATATACACAGATTACCGAGAAAGAAACACCAGCCAGTATATGAGACCATATATATTTACATCCTTGCCGTGAAACTCTAGCACGCACGATTTGCTTGATTGTTCTTGGAAGAGCTACTAAAGAGGCGATTCATAAAACTGCTCTTTATTAAATGTTTATCTAAAGTTATCTATGATAGGTATCGCATATTGAAGGCCATTTTATTACGTTACCACTGCGCAGCAAATAGAGATATCGACTTAAACCTGCTGGACTGCGGCGCTGCGCGGCTCCCGTTGGCACCGCACCTCACCCTGTGTTTGCAAGCTCTCTAGCAGGTCCCCACAGCCAGCCAGCCAAGCAACATCACGACATTAGTGTATGACCAGTATATTGCCTGAATGGATCAGAAAGATTTAATTTAACGTTTCCTTGGGCACCCGTATTTACGGTGGCACGAACAACGCTGTGAAGCTGGGTAGCAGAGCGTGTGTGTGTGTGCATACGCACGTGGCTATTTTACTTGATCATGTATTTAATTATTTCAGTATTGCACAGTCTGAAGAATGCAGAAACTTTCCAGTATCAGATCTGGAGGGAACAAATCACATTAATACTTTGCGTTCTTTGGTAAAACTCCGTATCTGAAGAATACACTCTTCTGAAGGAAGGCAATGAAATTCCCATAGGTCACTGCTCAAAACCAGTCTTGTTGCCTTTAATCTTGCTCATCAATCTTCTGCCTGCCCCATTCCTTCACTCGTACTCTCAGGACCAGCCTTACTCGTCTCCTTGTTTTCAGTGGTCTTTTATCCTTTGACCAGCACAGCAAGCCCTAGCACTCTACGGGCTCCTATAAAAGACATGAGAAATCAATAACGCGGTGTCATGCATCTTTCCGCTAGTCCTTCAATGAAGTTCTTGTGGCAGAGACTACAAGGAGGTTAGAATCCAATAATAAAATAACTATTGATGACTTGCCTCTCTTCCTGGCGATTTCTCCAGTTACATTACCAGTGGAGTTGCTGGAGGCAAGCTGAACAGTCCAGATCTTCCTGGTTATCTGCACTGACAACTTCTACATCTCTCCATGCACATTGCCTGTTGCTCACTCCCGTTTTCCCTGGACACACCATCCCAGGCTTCCCCCGAGGGGTGCCTGCCCCACACCTCACCTCCCCTGGCTCCCCCACCTTCCAGAGCCACAACTCGCCGTGAGCCCAGAGTCCTCCACGTGGAGCGACCCCCAAACCTCCTTGGCACAAGGCAGCAGTCGCTCACTTCCACCTATTTTTCAACATCTGATTCCAAAACTTAAACAATTTTACCCTTGCTTTGGCCATTTCTACATGGAGGGGTGCGAAAGCCATAAAGTGAATGTATTGGGCCATGCTGCAGTGGCAGGGGGACACGCATGGCTACCGCTTATCACACCTACGTGATATGTCCTATTGCACAGGATGTCTTGCAACATTAGCAATGGTTCAAGAACAAAAGATGCCAAGTTTCCATCTGAGGGATGTTCTGCAGTCTCACAGAAATCTCTCCTTTTCCTATTTTTTTTTTGACTCACTACATTGCAGTAAGACCATTTATCAGAAAATAA
This sequence comes from Butorides virescens, assembly GCA_017310255.1. Classification (NCBI taxonomy): domain Eukaryota; kingdom Metazoa; phylum Chordata; class Aves; order Pelecaniformes; family Ardeidae; genus Butorides; species Butorides virescens. The sequence continues at coordinate 101,063 of JADKXX010005068.1, forward strand.
TTGCATTTGTTCATTGTATGCCTATTTTCCCTGTTACATATGCACAAACCTAATGTTATTTCAGATTGGATGGAAAGATGTTTTCAGCTTCCTATTTATTTTCTCATTCAGGGCATTCAGTTTATAAGGCTCATTGAGGAAAAAGAACAGAAACAGAAAGCCAGCTCATCATTGTGTTCTGTCTCTAAAAGAGAACATTATTCTGATTATTTCTTTTTGGTTGGAAGAGGAATAGATAACGACCTGTTATAATTAATAACCATTCAGCTTCCTTATTACATTATTCTTTAATTCCACTCTTAGTAAAAAAAAAAAATCTGGCTTGCACCAAATTGTACAAGTGCCACTGCAGGAGGTTTCAACGTGATCGATGACAGAGACCCCCGTTGGCGTCATCACAGCGACGCCTGTGTCAGCACCTCCGGGAGCGTTGTCTTTTCTTTAAGAGGTGCGCATCGCACATTTGAACCTTACAAATGAAGTCACATTCTTGAAAAAACACATTTTTCAAGCTATGTTAAAGCACAGCCCAAAAGTGTAGAAGAGGTAGAACACCAGACTTTCCCCCATTTCTCTCGCTGCTAGAAAGGGATGGAGGCTGGCGCTGGGTGCAACCTAAATATACAGTAATTAATACCCGGTCTTCCAGTAACTTCCATATTCCACCTGGTTATTAGCACTACCTGGAAACACTTTGTGGCTTGGAGGAAGAGTCTTCATTCTGCTCCGCCATCAGAAGCGTTTAACGGCGCGAACAATAAGGGACAAGCGCTCAAAATGTGAATCCACGGCAGAGCCGCCTCTCTCAGCCCCTACGCCCATCACACCTCCTCCAGCAGCCAGAAATAAAATTCTCAAACCAGCCACTTCTCTGCACCAAAGGGAAGCTCTTACCGTCGACAGGCAGCGAGCACGAGCCTGCACATCCACCTCCAGGGACAACTCGGTCCGGTCTGTTAAGGCAATAAATCTATGGGGTCTTTTACCATCCCTTCTCCTGCCCCTTCCTCCCAACTGGATTAATTCTCAAGGATAAAAGTTTCCAGAGGGAATCTATCAACAGTTGCATGCGTGTACAACCTGCAACACTTCTGTCATTTACTGCTATGCACAAAGGCAGGCGGCTGTGTGAAAATTAGGGACCGGATTCATTTTGCGAGCCTCTTGCTGAGCAGCGATGCTTTCCTGTAAAAGTTGCCATTTGCTGGAAATAAATGGAGAGAAAAGGGGGAGAAAAAAAAAAGTATTAAAGCTATTTAGTTGTAATGGGGTTTATATTAGTGCAGGTGTTTTGTATTTGGGTGTTTTTTACTTCTGGGTGAAGCGTAATGCATGTTTGACTCATGGCTACTTCACTTGATTGAAGAGGCAGCCCCGGCAGCGGCTTAGCGGCATTCCTGCATCACATCTAAATCAGCATAAACTTCCCCGCTGGAAACTGTTGAGGTTGCACAGTGTCTTTTCACATTTTTTTTTTCCTAAGACATTTCATTTATGTTTTCCTGACTAGATGCCTTAGAGCCTCATAGATTACAAGCGTAGGAGCGTTACCATATAACAGAAGTCTGAGGCAGGAGCCAAACAGGTCCATTATGGGGAGAATTACAATCACGCAACTACTGAACGAGGATGTATTACATCTGCGTTGGGACACAGAAGAAAGGACGTTTTCATAAATCAGTTTTGAGCCATTCTTCAGAAAGGGAAATAACTGGTGGAGGGACCTTCTTGCTGACTCCATGTAAGCTGTTTGCTCGTCTGCGTGCATCCCCTCTTTCCGTTCTTAACGAATCCCTGCATTTCAGTCTATGGGAAAACTGCAGCACGCAAATGGTCTAAGGAGAGAAAAGCCACGGAAGGAGCCTGCAGCGATGGATCAACAGCAGCTTGGCTGCTGCCCTCGCGCTGCCTCCACAGCCGCCTTCGCCGTTGCTGGCTCAGCTTTGCCATCAAAAATAACATAGGGGAAAGGTGAAGCTCTGGGGAATATCAGTTTGAAGAGTCACTGGCCAGTACAGTGGAATAGAAAGATGTCCTGGCTGTTGTCTACAACCCCCTGTGGTCTCCAAGAGCAGCACGGATGACCTGCGGATCACCCACAAGGCTCGCCAGGAATAATCTGCATTTTTTATAAGTCAGGCTTTACCTGAAGTTTGACCTAGGCATACGCTGCAACGGTTGATATGATGAGCAGCTTCCTTCTAGGTAAAGGGAGAAAAAAAAACAAAACATTTTGGCATACTGCATCCATGGTGATCCCTGCACTTATGGAAACCTTTCCTTCTGAAAAGGCTTCAGAGGGACTCCCAAGAAGGTCAGTGGGGCAGGGAAGGGAAAGCAATCAACATTTTCCAATCTTGTGCTGGGACAGTGCATGGGACTCCAGCCGCAAACCCACCAGATAACCCAGCCACAACTTGGCCATTTTCCAGTTCAAGCTTCTTTGAAACTGCTGGAATGATCTCAAGGGAGCATTTTAAAAGAAAACTGGGGGGGGTTTGTCTTTTTTTTTTTCTTCTTCTTTCTTCTTCTTCTTCAAGACAACCACTGCAGGAAAAGACCCAACAATTTCTGACCATACCATGAATCAAACCCCTCTCTGAATACAAAAAGCGGTGCCTCATCAGATGGAGCCAAGCACTGCTCAAACCTGCCCTCCCGCCCAGTCTGGCTCGCACACAGCTGAAATGATTTTTTTCAGCTGCTCTAAAACAACAACAAAAGAGAAACTTGAGCTTCAAAGAGCACAGACCCAGCCTTGCCCACACCTCCTCCAAGGCAGCGCTGGGGTCTTTCCTCCTCATGCTCTGTGCTGGGAGCTCTGCTGTGAAAAATGCTGTACCAGAGAAATTAAAATTTGCTGCATAAATGGGAGTAATGGGAGCGCTGCCTCGCTGCCCATGCCAAATGAGGATGCAGAGGAGATCAGAGCATCGCAGGCGCATGGGGTGCATCACCAGCAGCGTGTCCGGGAACGTGTCCCACCCCGGGAGGGATGGCAAGGGGAGGGGGGTACAGGCAAAGAGCCAGCGCTTCGTGAAGCCAGCAGCCACCACAACCTACGCCAAATGCTTCGTTACTTAAAAACCCGCCCAGCTTTTTAAGCCCAAAGGGAAGCTTTCAAAATTAGCTGGCTGGTAGAAAGAGAGGCAAACTCAAAAAAACTCCTCAGAACTGCCTTTAAAATTAGTAAGAACAGGATGTGTCTTTGAAATATTATTTTTATAGGCATTATGCAATGCTTCTCAGATAAGTTTCATAAAAACTCTTATCAGGAACCAAGTAAGTTCGATTAAAATGATAACGAATCAACAAAACCAGCATCTGCCAGGAGGACAGTCGCAGAAGGCAAGCGTACGCGTTGCCGTGAGACTGCCAATAACTCTTAAACGAACGCGTTGCTGCCCAGCGATGGGCTCTGCTCAGCACAAGGCTGAACAACCCCGCGTTGGCCATGGGTTGAGGACGTTTTCAGGTTGTTGCTTAAGTGACCACACGTAGGGAAAACCGGATTCGGATGCACGCGCTGCCAGGCTGAGCAAGCTGGTTTTAATTGGGACGTCACCAAAATGGATAAAAAAAAATAAAAAATGACATCACCCCCCAAATTCCCCAACTACAGATGTGCCCTAGCAACTCCCCATCCTCTAGCACAAGAGGCCACGGTGCCGTCAAGCTTTAACGCAGCGCTGGGCATCGTGCATGAGCAGTAAATGCTCCGTGAGCCTGAAGCAGCCTGAAACATTGCCACAGCACAACACCGATCAATACCCATTTGCATTCCCCTTTCCCATCTCTCTTATCTTTAATGAAGTCCTTTTCCAAGGCTGAGAAAAATAAGGAGAAGCCCTATTTTCTAAGCTACCACATCCAGTTCTTCTGCGCCTTATGCTAATTTTGCAGTTCTCTCCACTGGTTTAATTTTCTATTTGTTGTCTACCTCCAGGACACCGTTCCACTCCAGCACTCCCATATTTTCCAGACACACCATTTTGGTTGACTGCCCGCTCCATCCGCGGCCAGTATTAAGGCACAGAAACCTTCATCTTGTACAGGACAACACCTTGGCATCGTGGTCGCTGTCAGCAAATGCACCCCAACCTAACAGCCCGTAGTTAATACCAAGCCTTTTGAGGCTCCGTCCCCAGGGCACATCTATTTCTCACCCCCTTCCTAAGGGCTGTACTTTCTCATCAATAAAGGAAATTACTCCGACCGCAATTACAGATTTATCTCTTTCTTTTAGACCATTTGACTACCAAGCCTGCTCCTGACTATCAGATTTCCAGATCATTTCCTATTCCTGGGGCAAATGCCCCCAGAACACATCCACTCTCCTTCGCCAGCCCTGCCACATCACCCCAACCCACACCAAGCGGTCGGAAGTGCGTGCATCGACATCTTAAGCTCCTAAATTAAACACAAGACATCTTTTTTTATCCCCACTTACCCTCCAGCAGTTACTTCTCCCGTGCTCCTTACACAAAGGAGGACGGGAGAATTAACGCCATTTCCACCGCATTACAAACCTTTTACTCCCGCTGTATTTGCTCGGTGCCGAAGGAAGCATTTTAACATGCATTTACCTGATGGAAGAGTTATAGGCTATTGAAAGGATAATGCAGTAAAATGAAAAAACTACTAAAAAGCTATTTTGAAAGTGAAACGCCTTTTAACTTCACATACTGTTAAAACTGGCTCGGAGGGTATCGGTGCCGAAATGGAACATTAGCACTGAAACGCTAACATTAGCTGCTTTTTTTTATTATTATTATTCTGAGGAGTAAGAATGTCACCAGTTTCTCAGGTAGAGACTCACAATGCAAAAAGAAAAATCCAGAAGAGTTGAAAACAGATAAAAATCAGTAACAAATTAAGGGCTTCTACAGCGGGTGTATTCTTGTTTCAAACATCTTTAATTTAATATGCATTTTCTTAAGTTGCACAGCTGGGCACCTGGTTTGGGAAATCACCCAGCGGGGCAGAGCCCTGTACAGGGCAGAGCCCTGCAGCCACCCCCAACGAGCTCTGTCCCCTGGGGTGGCATCGGCACCCGGGGCGTGGGAGCAGCCCTCCTTCGTTTGCGCCGGGAAAGCGTGCGGAGAGCGGAATCGGGAAAGGGTAGCTCTAAACAGAGAGCAGATGCATTCACTGCCTTCCCTTTGAAGGTGCGCTCTGCACGAGGAACACAAACAAGCACCAACTGATAAAATCAACAAACCATTGCCTCCCTTCGAATACAAAGGCACCAAATGAAAACAAGAGGGTCACATTTAATAGCGGAAGAGGAAAAGCTTGGGATAAAAAGCAGGAATGCGCCGCAATCATCAGTCATCAACATCAGAGTATATTGGGCAAAAGCAGCGTTACGGGGCTTTTTATTCTTTTGAGAAAGGGAATGGAATAGAAGGCGTTTCGGTGCAAGGCACATATCACGTTAAGCTGATCCACACAGATGTGGCATGACCGTACGGAGGCGTACGAGGTGTGCAGGCACCCACGAGGCCAGGGCAGTGGTTACATCTGAACATAGGTTAGATGAGCGCCGTGAAAGCCCCAGAAAACCAGTGCCACCAGTTTAAAGCAGAGACATGAGAAGCCCAGCATGGAGCACGCGACGCGAGCCAAGAACGAGTTAGGCACTGTATCTCAGATTGCAGGCTGGAATTAGGCTTTTCTACCAGTTTATACTTCAAATTCATTCCCTGGCACCTTAGAAGAACTAAGTCAGTCTACTCAATCTAAAATTGAGGGACAACGCAAGGAACTCCCTGGTCTGTCACCCCAGCCTCTGGGATTACAACTTGTCCCTTCGGATTAGCACGCACGGCTGCAGGGGAAGGATGCAATGATGAATCGTATCAAAAGAAACACAAGAGGGGCAACGTTTTCCCCATGCACTTTGAGCCACTGACCAGAAAGGAAAAAAAGAAGTGAGAGTCCCTGTATCGGACTCTACAGGAGTAAAGCGAGGTAAATCAGAACACCCCACGCCACGGACATGGACCTTTCCCTATGCATATAGAGCTCAAGTGACAAATTCATCAGCAGAGAGGAAACTGGTGCTGCCCCTTGACAAGGCACCCAGGTTCTACCACCCTGCAAGGTCCACGCAGGACCCACCACCACCTCCCCATGAGCCTGGTCTACACCTACGCCCGCTGGAAGATTTTGCAGCTCAGCACTGCGATACAGGAGCCCATAGCTTGCAAAGGAAACGCATGAGCGGCGAGAGAGGGGTGACTGGAACAGCCCGGGGAGAAGTTCACTTTCAAAAAGGTTTGCTTTGGAGACAAAACCTGTCTTCATTCACTCCTGGCACAGCTCCTCGCATCGCACCGGGGCTCGGAAAGGGCCGGCTGCGCCCATCAACGGCCCACGGCCAGGGGTTGCAGCCCTCCTCGCACCCTCGTCTTCCTCGCACATGGATCCATCAGATCAAGCGCAGCACAAAATCACTTCAACCCATTCGTAATGGGAGAACATATCCAGCAGGCAAAACCCAGCTAGTATTTTGTGCTGGCGGTAAATAGGATTACTGGCAGCAGTGAAAAGTGAAGCCCTCTGCTGAACAACACACTGGGGATGGCAGCTGCTTTCCAGCCTTGGACTGCAAATGCCATCTTGCCAAAGCTTTCTGCACTAATGGGGCCCATTTTCTCTATAGGAAAGGAAAAGGCAGGGAGAGAATTCAATTTTTATGCTTCCAAGTCTCCTACTGATGTGCATGTGTTCAACTGCTCCCGTTCCCATTAACGCCCAGCATGGGGAGATCCAAACAACTTCAGGGTTGCTACAAGCTGGGATTGTCCAACAGACAGAGCAAATGTTTTAAGGAAAAAAAAAAATAATCAGGTTTTATTTTATTTGAAAATTTTCTGCACTAAATAACGTAGCACAGCTTGGACTTAAAAACCCCATACTTCTCAACAGAAATATTTGTTTCTAGCTGAAATACAAACCAGAGCTGCCAACCGTTCCCATTTGTGATCCTCACCAACACCAACGGGAGCTGCATTGGCAGAGCAGGTCTCCACAGGGGTTCTGGGTGGTCATTTACTGCCTCCAACACAACTTGCAGGCACTAAATGGCTGCCTCCAGGTTACTCAGGTGGAAGGATACGCACAGTGCCCATTTTGGGGGGGGAAAAGGTCTGAAACCATCAAGGAAAAGCAATTCCTTGGGTGTGACTGTGAAATGGAGTGAATGATCAGGCAGCAAGGAGGGGAGCGGGAAGGAAAAGGGGAAATGGGAAAAAAGCAAATTGCTATCAGCACGCACTAGCAGGATAGATCCAGAACCGAAACAGAGTCTCCCAAAAGTTCACATTTAAAGTCCTAACTGCCTCAACAGCACCCACTTAAGCGGATAAAACACATGAAAAAAATAAAAATTACAAGATCTCTTCCCATGCAAATGCCTCTCCCTTAGAAACAGGGCTCAGATCCCAGGAACAGAGTTGGGGGGGGGGGGGGGACGAACGACCATTTCTCCTCTTTGGCAACGTGCAACCCCAAAGCACGCCCCTGGCTGGCAACGAAAGGGTGACCACCTGGGTCAGCAGCTCGGTGGCCCCAAGCCAGCACAGGCAGCTTTGGGGGCTCAAACCCCCCTCACTGGGCCACCCCTGCCAGTGCAACCAGGCTGCAAATGCTGCTTGAGACTTTTGTCCCACTGGATTCGTTATGCACGTTTGTGCTGGCAATTTAAATTGATTTTATACCAAAATATCGCTGTGGGATTATATGCCATGGCGTGAGGTGCGGATGCATTTAACACAATTAGTAGCAAATACACAGTTATTAAACAGGGAGGGTGGGCGAATGACAGACTCATCATCCAATACTCTTGCTTAAAGCAAATATTGCATTTTGAAAGAAAACGCAAGGATCTCGTTTCTTCCCTTCCCGTGCATCTTCCCAGCACAACTATTCCATGCATTCAAACTAACAAATGCCTGAATGTCTTTGAAGACATAAATTGGGCTACTGCAAAGCAAGCTGCTAACACCGAGCTTTGTACTGCACGGTCCAAAGGGAGTCCATGGCAGGGACAAGGCAGAATGCATTAAATCTCAATTAGATCATAGTACACAACAAAGCACAGAACATTATCATCATATTTGCTCACCCAAGGATTAAGTGTTTTCCTTCGGTGAGGTCTGCGCTTGCAAAGCATCTTGGGGACCGAGCAGCTCTTTGCAGTGAAGAGCAGCCACCGCTCCGTAGTCTTTTAATGAATTGCACCCATTAAATGCATCTCATCACACAGTATTTTACATGTATGCGTGCAAGTGACAGACTGCAGGCTGCGAAAAGACACAGCTCAATATTTTGGAAGTGCTTCCAGAGTATTTTTAGCTAATATATCTTAGTGGTGACTGCCTGGATACGCCTGAATGTCAAAAATAGCAGCGCAGAAAGAAAAATAAGAAAACAGAAAAATAAAGAAAATATAGAATAAAGTAAAGCTTTGACAGCATACTTAAAAAAAACCCCCTACATTAATAAGGTAATGCTCTAGCCATTTTTAAAGCAATGATTTAGGCGCCATTACAAAGCCATTATTTGCAAATGTGTTTGTTATACAATGCTTAGTATTAATAAGCCCTTATAATTATGCGTGCAAACTGTTTACCCTTGGTATTACAAATACAACCAGCTGAAGTGCACTCGACAGCCCGGCGCGCAGCAGCACCCAGCCTGGGCTCCTGTTGGCTTCTCTCGGCCAGCCCCGGTGCGGGAGCACCTCCTTCCACAACGGGACCTGCAGGAGGATTTATTTGGCCCCATGAAAGGATTTGTCATCCCATCCCATCTCCTCTGAGCCAATCTAAGGTTCACTTCCATACAGCTTCAAAGCTCTGGAAGACTTTTGCTACTAACCTGCTGTGGCTTTTCCCTTCGCAATACTTGCCACGAGACCCGACCGTCCTCATTTCTTCCACCCAGTCACTTCCATAGCTCTAACCGCTGCTGTCTCCACTCCAAGCACAGCTTTCCTCTGCAACCTTCCAGCGTTGGGCATTTCAAGTGCTATCAGCAAGGACAGACTTCACCCAGGCAGCCCCTTGCGAATAGTTTGCACTTGACTCCTAAAGATCAGCTAATGAAGTGCAAAACTTCAGGGCTGTTTGATTAAAGAGCTAATGCTTGTGAAATCAATATGCTAGGGAGCAAAGCTTGCTTCATATTTAAGCATGAGGGGGGGAGGAAAAAAAAAAAAAAAAGGTCTTAACTTTTAGGTAGCATTCAACTGCAACAAGGAGAGAGCAGACACTTAGGCTGTTTGTCAGCATCCGTAGCTGTTTTATATAATTTCCAAACACCTGCTGTTAGTACACCCTAAAACCCACACATTATTCAATAAATGCTGGGGAAATGATCTTAAAAGTGGCAGTGCCTCGACTCGCTTCTGCAAAAGCGCCGTGATATCCGCACACGGCGTTAATGTCTCTTAAAAGGTTTCCCTTTCTGAGGAGCAGGCAGAATCACGGCCATGCCAGCAGCTTCAGTGGGGTCCCCAGCACGCTACTTTAATTTGCACCAGTCCAACCTCTTCCCTACCCACGCCAGAGCATTCAACTAACTAAGGGTACGGCTTGATGAACGCGCTCCACCATCACGCGTATGGGCTTGAAAGCTTCAAAGCAGGGCAATCGCAATATTTTCATTAAAGACGGGAGCTATTATTCCTCCCCACAATGAAGCCTCAAAGGCAGGCTCTCATCTCCGCAGCGGAGGGCTCTCTTGAAAGGGGACATCACGCTGGCTTTCAAAAACCCATCGGGACACAATGTTCACGGCTACGAGCCCTTCCAGCCTCAACGGGGTTGGGTTTTGGGTTGGTTTTTTTTTATTTTACATAAACTTGGCATCAAAGCACCCACCTTGCCCCAAAATCGCTCCGAGTTTCAGATGCTGTAACTCCCTTAATGGCTCGGATACAAGCTATATGGTCACAGCCCAAATTATATCATGCATCCCCTGACTGCACACGCCGAGATTATGACTGCTCAGTGCACTCGGCGCACACGCAGTCACGAGGGAACACTAAAAGCAAATTCTGGCCCTGTCCATCATCCATAATTCAAGAGAAATCAGGGTTAAAAAAAGTGCATGAGCAATTGACATAATTTATATGCTGCGAGCGGGAGAGTTGGCAGTCTCCCGCATCATAAAGTTTAAATAACGGTTGTTTAACACCAGATGCCCCCGCAGCTGTCCTGAGCGTAACGCCATCAGCTCCATTACCGCACGGAGCAAACCCTTCCTTAGCTCAGAACCCTCACCCCACCAGCAGCCCATTTAGTGCAGGATCTCACCAAGAACGATCAGTCAAGCACAAACTACCCCATACGACTACTACAAAAAAAGAAAAAGCAAAAAAAACCCTAATAAAACCCCACACCTTGTAAAGTTTTGTGATGCAATTGATTGTGAAAGGCGCTACCTTTAAAATTAAGGGGGGGGGGGGGGGGGGAAAGCATCAACCTGTCTTCTGAAAACACAGCCAGCCTTCCAGCAATGGCGCAGAGCTTTAAAGATGCTGTTGTTGAGTTTTGATCGATATGGTGACATTTACCTTCGGAGGATACGCTTTCTTCTGGTTACAAACCAACAAAAAATATTCTTCTTCCCACTGACTTCACACAAGGGATTATCAAATTAATTCAGTGTGTGTGCACGCTGAGGGGTATTAATTGATCGTTCAATCTAAACCAGCCTTTGGTCAATATTTCTTACTGAAACAAGAGAAAGCTGGAACAATGACTGCTTCCTTCTGCCATCCCCGGGTTCATCCATAGCATCTACATTCAGGGAAAAAACCAAAGAGCCCAGAAATGAAGGAACCCATGAGCCCAGGAGCAGGGTCAGGCGCTGGGAACAGGGCTGCCAGAAGTCCCACCTGTAAATTAACTTCTACTGATTCATTCCATCTCATCAGTCCCTCTGCAGTCACAGGATGACTCTAAAGAGGCAGAATATAACCGATACCACAATGCAGAACTGAATTTGGTGAAGGCATAACCTGGAAAGCCCAAGCCAAGCCCACAGCCTGGCCATGGCTCCTGCTCTTCAGCCAAACTCTTTTCAACAGAGGAATTTTGCAGAAACCGTAAGAGAACTCAAAGAGGGAGAGCCCTAGAGAGAGGGAGTTAATGAAAATCACCGTCATCCTCTCGGTTTCACAGCACCCTGTACATATCAGGACTCCATCCCATCATTATCAGTCTAAATACTACTTTTCTGCAGTTAATGCTGTAATAACAGATTTGCAGGGTCTTTTGCTTCCTTAGCGTTGTGCTCAGCTGGCAAGTATAGCCAAGCTGTGTTAAAGAAAAAAAAAAAAAGAAAAAAAGGTGTCAGCATCAAGCCTGAGTCTTTGGTCAAAAAAGTCCTTTTCTATATCCCATGTGCAGATTCAGCACCTCCATGGTACAAAGACGATGAGATGCTTCCTGATTTATTCTCGACACGCAAAGCTTGGTGAGCACATATAAACAAGAAAGGGTGTTTTATTTTTTACCCCCTCGGATTCAACTAAGCAGTGTCAGCTGCAAGGTACAGAGAGGGAGGATGGGAAGAGGCAGCACGGACACAGCCGCTCCCTCTGCTCTGAAAGAGCAGAACATAGAAGTTAAGCAGAGAAGCAAAGCCTCAGAAACCAGGGACCTAAAACCAACCCCCAAACCCCTCAATCTCTCTTTTTTTTTTTTTTTACTTATTGCTCTGGAGGTGAGCAGCACCACCGCATTTTAACTTCACTGCTTGCAGGGAGATGGGTCTCCATCCCCCAGGGTGCTGAGCAGTGCCCTGTATTATCCGAAGGACCGAGGGCCCCCCAAATTATTGGGGGGGTTCTCTTTTTTTTTTCTCCTTTTCTCTAGGTCATGATCTAATACTCTTCTCTGAGCTTGCAGAGCGCATCGTCTAGACAAACTGCCGGCTCTCTCCCCCAGTTGCACCCAGGAGCACGCTTACGCGTGGAAAATAAAAGGCACAAGTTTGAAATATGGCAGCGAGCGTCCCTTTTAACACAGCCACGTGAACCGCCAGCGTAAAGCGCTTCACATGGGATTTACAACACGCATTTTTCTACTACATGAGGTGGGGAAAGAAACCTGCAAAGAAGGCAGAACATAATTTAAGTTTATTTATGATTTATCTCTTTCTTCCAGTAGCTGGAGAAGAATTTAAATTAGGTATTTCCAGCGCTTCTCTGAACACCTGAGCCTCCATGCACCCATGAAGTTCTGCGAAAGCTCTGGAGTACTTTATCCCCTAACTAACAAAACACAATTTATGGCATCCCTGCTGCCACCTTATACTGACATAGTGTTAAAATTAGTGGCACATCTGGAACCAGCAAACATTTTGAGCAAATTAATAAGATGAGCAACTCAATAAAATCTCCCTCTCCGAGGTAGATAGCCTACAGCTGAGTAATGAAAACATGGGGGAAAATCCCCACTAAAGCCCAATACACCAACCTGAACAACCAAAATCAGGACTTCAGCATCCTTTCTGCACCAAAGGGCGTCTCTGCATGAAGGCTTTAAAATATTCCTTAACTTGTTCTCTGCCGAAAGGTCCCTTCAATTTTTCCCCAAGTTATCTCACAGCCACGTGGACGAGCAGAGCGATGGATACCTTGCTACAAACAATAAATTGAAGGAAAACTACTCATCAGGGGAGATTTATATTGGGGCAGCATAAGCAGTAGGGTCAGAAGGGTACGTCCAGCACAGGGCTGATACTGCTGCAACCATCCCTGTAAACTTAGAGGGCTACGGATAGTAAAGAGTTCTCCAAAACCCCATTCGGGAGAGAACAAAGCATCCCTGCTGCAGAAGCACTTCTTCAGTGACCTGGGGGGAAAGAAGTCCCACACTACAGGCCAGAATTACTCCTTGAAGTACTTTGATCGTGCCTGGATGTGTCCCCACCATCAGCTCTGCCTCACCCAGCTGATGAGAGCAGCCGAGCACAGCCCAGGGCATACAGCTGCTCCTCCAGCAGCTAGGAGCATCCATCGCCCAACATGAACCTGCCCGAGGCTTATTTTGTTTTCCTATTCGAGAGGGAACAAGAATGATGTCTTCCAGCACACGCATCCCACTTCTATTTTCCTCTGCAAGGACGCCAGCGTTCAGTCTGTCCCCTGGGGCACGGCACCAGCACACACGTTTTGGGGGAGCAGCAGCCCTCAGGGGGGATTGGGGCCCCCACTCAGACCAGCCACCCAACAAGGTCCTTCAGGCATGCTCTGGAGAGAGCAACCAGCACAGAAAGGATCTCACTGCTTCACAAGCATCAGCCAACTCACCCAATGCCTGGAAGCCCGGCAGAGCCATCTCAAGCACTCGTGTCTCGTCTGGCCAACATCCTCTCTCCCAAGAGCAGACCAGGTAGCATCCCCAGCAGTGGGAAACAGCCACTGGGTCACACCAGACATCAGACCACGTGAATTACCTGGCCATTGCTGCTGTACTAGTCCAGAGCTTGCTCACCCAGGACACCCACTTCTACTGGGTGTTTTGCCTTCTGCTTGTTATTCCCAAGCTTCTTCCACACTGACTCTGTACGACCACACACACGAACAGCAAGGAATCAAATGGAGGCACCCTGGATTTATGGGGACCGAAGGTGCTCCCCACCCCTTCCCCAATCAGCACCATCAGATGCAATGCATTAGCAAGGCTCAGCCCTGCTCCTCCCGCTCCCATCCACACCTGAGCCCCATCACACTCCCACAACTCATCTATAGCAAACGTGTAGCCAGGCTACCTGGCAGAAATGGATTTCTCACTCCAAATGAAGCACAAAACCCCCGAAACTTTGGAAGTGTCAAATTTACAGTTTTTTTAAATCCAAAACATTTTAGGGACAAAGCGATTCTACTCGTGCGACCCTTCCTACTAACATGGGCTGCCCCCAGAACCACCCAGCCAAGGTTTTCCCTTCCTGACCCTTGCAGTCACTTCTACATGTAAAAGACCTGGGGACCACAGACCTTGAGTGCCGCAGCACAGCCCCCCACCCCGGTGTTTTGGCTAACGGCACGGCGGTAACGGGGCACATGCTGCAAATTCTCCGTTACATTCAGCGCAAGCCTGCGCTTCCACCCTGCAGACCGAGTTGAGGAGCGGGACCATTTGCTCATTCAACGTGATAACGATGTCCCTTTGAAAACATGTGAAAGGTTAAAATATAAGGTGGTTGTTTCAGAGCTACGTAGGAGGTGCTGCCTGGAAAATTCCTGTCTTCAGCAACTTCTGATGCTTTTTGATATTCAAATTTTGAGATGAAGAGAGCAAGACTGCTCTAATTGCTCAGCTCATTGCAACCCCACAGGTAACACCCCTGTTGACTCTCCTCCCTCCTACTAATTTAAAAGACAAATGGTTCCAATCCCAAACCAGCAAACCCAGTGCCCCTTTCACTGGTATGCATGTTGCAATGCTTTACAAAGCGCCCCCATCTGTAGGCAACTCAGAAGTCCCTTCTCAGCGTACCTCAGAAACGCATTTTAGATTACATGAAGCATTGCAAACACATAGATAGTTTATATTACGTGGTGATTTTCTGGTATCACATATAATGTGTCTTCTGGTGTCCTGGTTTGGGCTGGGATAGAGTTAATTTTCTTCATAGAAGCTAGCATAGTGCTGTGTTTTGGATTTAGTACTACAATGTTGATAACAAGCTGATGTTTTTAGTCGTTGCTCAGTAGTGCTCAGACTGCTCAAGGACTTTTTGAGCTTCTGCTCGGCCAGGGGCATAACAAGCTGGGAGGGAGCACAGCCAGGAGAGCTGACCCAAACTGACCAAAGAGCTATTCCAGACCATAGAACGTCGTGCTCGGGGGGGTCAGTCGGTCGGTTGGGGGGAGAGTGATCGCTGCTCAGGGACTGATCACAGCTCAGGGAGTGATCGCTGCTCGGGATGAGCTGGGCATCGGTCGGCGGGTGGTGAGCAATTGCGTTGTGCATCATTCATTTTGTACATTCTGTATCTTCTCTTACCATTCTCATTATTACTATTATTATTATCTTCTCTTATTAAACTGTATTTATCTCAGCCCATGGCTCTAACCTTTTTTTTTCCTTCCCAATTCTCTCCCCCATCCCACTGAGGGAGGGGGGCGTGAGCGATTGGCTGCGTGGTGCTTGGTTGCCAGCTGGGTTAAATCATGACACTTGGTCAGCTGAGAAACCATACAGATCAGCAACTCCCTGAAATAGTCATCCCTAAGGGATACAGAGGCCCAGAAACCTCCCAGAGGTGTAACACAAAAGACTTAATAAAAAAACCTTACAAAATTCAAGAAGGAAGTGAAATGCCTCCTCATTCCTAAAGCATCACGGACCAACTACTCCTCCTTTTAATGAAAAGCAGTGCCAGACAAACTTGCAAACGCAATGCATTTGGCACCAGCAGCCCCCACTGGCTTTTGCTTTGTAAACACCAGTTTGCAAAAACTCATTGAGCATTTGTGAATTTGATCCCGAGTATAATTTTATCCCTGTCTACAACTCGCATTGCAAAAAAATAACAGCACCGTCGGGGAGGGGACCTAGCTTACTTTAGCCATTAACATAGTGAAATGTTCTCATTTTGGTTGGGGAAAATAGTGGGTTTGTCTGCATGGTGTTATTTTGATGGCCAAATTCCAGATTTCCACCCACAGAGGCTACCATTAGCCTCCCCAAAATTCTGGAACCGGTGTCAATACAAAGGCGGATCAGCGATGAGCGGCCGCTGGTGCATCCCACGGTGCCACCAGCCACGTCCTCGACCGAGCACCTCCACACCTTGGCCAAAGGCAGGGTTTTCAAACCCAATTTGCTACATCTGTGAAAAAGCGAAGTAAAGGGAATTGGGTCAGCATTGAACCACAAAGATCCCACTGATGTTTCAGCGATGTCTTGTCTGGAGCGCACAAGTCTCATCAGGAGCGTCTCATCCAGGGGAAATGTTACACCCAGTAACTACGATTCTGATGACTGGTGTAGACCTGCACTTAATACCTCTGCTCATCTTTAGCTGCATTTTGCCCCATGCACGGTACTGCTGAATTTAGTGAAAGCCAAGCGGGCGTGAGTGTGGATGGCAGATGCTGCGTTTAATACCGACCACACTGAAGGAGAAACCAAAAATCCCATTTTCCTGCAAGCATCATCAGGGTCCCATCGAGAATCCCCTGAAAGCAGTGGGAACTTTGCTATTAATATCGGTGGGAATGAAAATTCCCGGTTGTATTTATTCCCTCCAGCCTACCAAGCTGTATTTAAATCCCTTTCCTCAATAGGAAGGAACTTAACCAACCTGGAAAACAACAAATCAATGCTACTTGCATTGCTTTTCATGTCTGACTACACATTAATGCTGTGTCAGACACCATCAACGTCAAAAGAGGCATCAGCCTTTGCCAGAACTGTAGCGTTTTCTGAATGAAACAGGAAAAGAGATTCAGAGGGATGAGAAAAATTATTAATTGCCCAGGACATTTTCTGTGCTGAACCACCCCCGTGATTTGGGCAGGGCTGGAAATAAGAACTGTGAGATTTTTCCACTTTGAGAGCAAGGATTTTCTTACAGCACGACTGGTGGATGGAGAATTGGTTTCCTCATCGGTTAAGATGATCCCAAAGGCCCAGCTGGGAGATTCTGCTTTCTGCACCAGATCGGAAGTTTCTAAGCAATAATATCGAGCCACAACTCAGCACTGGGCCATGAGAGAAAATTTTCATTCTAATAAGTGCAACAGCCACCTTCCCACGGTCTTCAAAAACCTGATAGCCTGCCGTATCTATTTGCCACTCTTTAATGAGCTACAGTGAACGGGCGAGAATTGTTCGCAACATTTTCACGTTCAGGTTAACTCATTTCAGAAGAATACAACCGCACTGACAAGCAAACTCCAAAAACACCCAGTAAAAACATACAGGGTTTATGCACAGCTTTCCCTTACCTATTTAGTTCCATTTTACACTGCTTTTAATCCCAGATGCTCTACAGTTACATGTGCTGGTCACTGCTGGGCTCCCTGGGGATCCGGAAAGCCAAAGGGACGAGGCAAAGTGTCACAGTCAAGTATTTAGAGACAGCAACCACAGAACGAGGTGAGTGGAAAGATTTAATTCATTGCTGCCAAATACGAAATGGATATAGAAAAGGTGAAAATGTATACGGCTGCATGCAAAGAGGGTTGAGCATGGAAAGGCTCCAAAGCCAGTGCTCTCAGTAAGCAAATCAGTTATCCCACTGAAATCCAGAGACATCTGCAAAATTATTTTATGTCTCCTCCCACAAAAATCTGGAAGGACTACGGTAGAATATAAGGAATAAAATTAATTCCTTACTTTATCCCTTTTCCCAGAGGGAATTTAAATATATTTTACTACTAAAAGTTTGTACAGCTAAGAACTTCTAGCAAACATTGAAAAGACCGTTCACAAAGAGCACTTAACGTTGCACGAGACAAAGCAAAGGCAGTGGAGATTTGCAGACCAAGGCCGCCTGTCGTACTGAAATTACAATATAAACCCAGGGCAATGTATTCTCCCCGTTAGTTCTCCTAAAACACTAACCAGGATACACTGCGATGGACTTTGGGGAGAGAAAGGGCTGTATCTTTGAACACAACAGAAATACATTTGCTCAAGGCCAGGAGAGCTCATGGCTCTTACATGCACATTATAGACCTTAAAGGTGCTGATATTTAATAAGCCTTAAGGACCAACAAAGAATGTAAAAAAATCCTTAAAAAAACCACCTAAAGGGCCTTTGAGAAACCAATAACACATAAAAAGTCCCCGAGATTTTCACAGGAGCAGTCCCATATTTACCGGGCATCACCTTGGCTGTGCACTCAGGGGAATGGCCCCAGCCACGCCGCAGAGCCTGGCACCAAACCGATGCTCGGGGCCCTGCTCCCGCCGGATCAACCCTCGCTGGAGAGACCCTGCAGGAGCTGGACACCATAGCAGCGGGCTCAATCCTGCCACGGCAGGGTCGTGCCTATTTCCCAGCTTGGAAACGCTCTGCCAGGCTGCAGGGCCCCTGCGGGAGCGTGGCCACCCTGGCGCTGGCACCACCCGTACCCTGCCAATGCCCGGCTAATTCGGAGAACAGGGAACACGTTTCAGATGGGTCAAGCTTTAATCAATTCCTCCTTCAAAGCTTTGCAGCCCAGTCGCGTTGCAATCAGTTTACAGACTATCAAAGCTCTACATCTGAGCTGGATTATTAGAGGACCAAGACCAGCCATTTTAGTAATTAATTTATTTTTGGGTGGCATTGTTTACTTCTGCATATTTGAGCGATGCTATTTTTCCATCAGATATGGCTTTGTAGCTGGAAAAAATGGCTCAAGTGCATTACAGCACCTTTAATCTTGGTTCACACGCAGCACTGAACGTCTTTGAAATATTTAATGTTTAACCAATTGATTTTGCTTCTGGCAAGTCTCACTTACATGTAGCTTTGCTGAGTGTGTAGACCTGCACTCTGCAATAACTCCCTATTATCTACCTGAGCTATTTACGGAAGAATGAACAAACATCCATTAATACAGATGTAAAGTCTAGAAGAGAGAGAGTGGTCAGCACGGAGTAAAGAAATCAGAGTAAAGAGTAAGAAACTTTCTTTGATGGAGAACCCCAACTTCCACTGCCTTTGCTTTGCAGTATAGCAGGAACAAGAAGGACAGAAGGGCCGGGGATGCAAAATGCTGATACTCATCTACTTCGCCTTGTCTGTGGCTTGTTTCTTGTTTATTCATGGATTTCATATTAAGTTTATCTCTAGAAAATCATATAGGAATTTATCACCATACTCCTTCAAAATGCCACGTAAATATTAACTACCCTTACTTAGCTTAATCGCCACGCGGGAGGCGTTAATGCATGTTATCCTTGATGCAGAGACGATTCCATAAGCAGCCAAAGTGAACAAATCCTTCTAAACCCTTCGCAGTTCCTGGTCACATCACCAAAGCTGCTGCACGGGACTGCGCCAGAAGAAGGTGGAGGAGCAAGACACAGCCCAGGGCAAGGAGTGCTGATTTTTGGAGACAACGGACTTCTCTCCCAGCCTTGTGCTCAAACATCTTCTCAAAATGCAGTGCTTAATAGCAAGCGGATTCTTGGTACAGCGATGCGGTCAGAAATCATGATCTGAAGTTTTACAGGTGGATTGCTTCTCCTCATCCCAAACTACTCTAGCGCCCAGACTTCATACGCTTTTCCATGTTGAAGCAAGAGAAAAACATTAATGGCCATAAGTAAACTGAAGCACTGTGCTCACCACCTGGAAGAACAGATTGCCATACTCCTTTTCTATTAATTTCTATTAATTTCTATTAATTTCTATTAATTTCTATTTAATGTCTCTGAATATGTGTTTTCCTGCTTTCCAATTTGGGCTTGTTCAGCCTGAAGAAGAGAAGACTGAGAGGGGACCTCATCAACACCTACAAATATCTTAACAGTGGTGATGGGGACATGAGGACAGAGCCAGACTCTTTGCAGCGGTGCCCAGCATCAGGACAAGGGGTGATGGGCACAAACTGAAGCAGAAGAGGTTCCAGTTGAACATGAGGAAGAACTTTACTTTGAGGGTGCCCGAGCCCTGGCCCAGGCTGCCCAGGGGGGCTGTGGAGTCTCCTTCTCTGGAGATCTTCAACCCCCGCCTGGACGTTGTCCTGTGCCCCCTGCTCTGGGTGAGCCTGCTTGGGCAGGGGGGTGGGACTGGGTGATCTCCCGAGGTCCCTTCCAACCCTTGCCATTCTGGGATTCTGTAATTCTTCTGCCCAGTGACAGACGGTAGATGTCACACAACTGACGTTGCTGGGTCCTGACACTGCAAAGCGAAGTGGCCAAATTAAACCCTCTGCAAAAGGCCTGCACAGCATCCCCGCTGGTGTTCTGGTGGGGATTGCCGAGGCAAAGCCCTCCCCGCTGCCCAGAGCTCAGTGCACGGCCGGACCCCTGGCAGCACAGATGCCACCCATCAGATTGGTGTCAGCAACCTGGGTGCAAAGCAAGCACGCCTGTCCACAGAGGGTAAGACTGCACCACTGAGCGTGGAAACTTTCAGAATGGAAAAAAATACCAAAAAATAAACCAACATGCTAATTATTCTTTTTAGTAAGGTCTTTAGAAGAAAAATGATGGTTCTACTTTTGGTTTTGCTTAATAAAAACAGAGTTGCGCGAAGACAAGAGACAGCAGTATTCATATTTGTGACACCTTAAACAGACCCTAAAGATTTCCTGCCTTCAATTTAACTCAGCCTCTAATAACCTGTTAGCATGAAAATGACAGTTGAGTCAACATAAGCTTAGATGCCTTTTCAGGGTACAATTTCCTTTCACATTGCAGAGAGAGCCTTCACATCAAGTCAAGCTATGAAAAAAAAACACCCAAGCCACCCCTTGAAGTGCTCCAGAACCTATCAAAACATTTGAATGCTTTTCAAAATACATCTTGGCACTTTTCTCTGAACACAATTAATACTTTTCTCCTTCAATTAGATACGTTGATGCATATATTGAAGTATTAAAAAAAAAAAATAATCCTTGGATAGGTTGTCCCTTTCAGAACTGTGCTCTCCTTGCTCTGTTCCTCTGTCCTATCTTGTCACTTCAAGCTTGCATTCCTAATGGTGGGAGTTTGCTCTCTAGCTTCAGCAAAAGCAGCATTTATTTCAGTGTGGGCACCTCTTCCATCCCAGATGGGCTCCTGGGGGCTCCTGGTCACACCGTGCCTTGGGTCCGACTTCCAGCATGGCCAGGTGCCGCAGATCCTCTTTCATCCCAGCTCATCCAATGCTGCTGCTCTTCATGCAGCAGGAGGACATGTGTGCCAGGAGCTGCCCGCAAGGCCTTCTGCTGTGCCAGCACGTCCACTTATTAATTCTCATTATTTTGATGCAGCTGTTAGACCTCAAAACAAAGTTTTTCACAGCTCTATTGCAAGGCTCACAGCAGCAATAATTTTTAAATCCCCTGAAAGGCTTTTTAATAAACACAGTCCTCAAACGCGGATGGGAATGAATGTTCCTCATTTCTGGCAGACTTTGGTTCTACTTCAGTAGTTGAACCGTCAACTGACAGAATGGAAGTGATAGAAACTTTTTCCACAGCAATCAGTTGGCATTATTGTGAGTTCTTCCCCGAAAGGGTTGTCAAGCACTGGAAGGGGCTGCCCAGGGAAGGGGTCGAGTCCCCATCCCTGGAGGGATTTAAAAGCCAGGCAGACGAGGTGCTGAGGGCCAGGGTTTAGTGGTGGGATGGCAGGGTTAGGGGGAACGGTTGGGCTTGATGATCTTAAAGGGCTTTTCCAACCTAAACCATTCTGTGATTCTATAATTTTACCATCCTTTATTCCCTGAACAGATGCAGCAGATATATTCCTGGAGGAGTCATTTAAGCCGCATGAGGCAGAGAACGGACCTTGTCTTCAGGCATTTTGGCAAGCTGCGATCCCTTACCCATAAGCACCCGCTGAAGCTGCTCGCAGGCTGCCCGAGCCACAGCTCTGGGCCAGCACGGTGAGCAACAGCTCTGCCAGGCTTCTCCTTGCATCAAAAATCCACCTTTCCCTTTCAAGGGCATTACTTTTTACGGCAAACTAAAATGTAGGTTTAGCCCTCAACTCATCGCCTACCTCAGACACCCCTAGGACATCCCACACGGGCAAGCTTTTCTTCTCACAGGGGGCATGTCTTACTCTTCTGCAGAATATCACCACCGCTGCGTTCCCTACGATGCACATCCAGACATCCTCCTGCACAAGCTGCAGTTTGCTCTATCAATATCTTCAATCTGTGCTTGAAACTCTTGACTTTATTAATGAGCAAGGAAGTGCCTGTGTGCCAGCTTCTCTGCTTATTTGGAGAGCTGGTGCTGTCTCTGATGGAGAGAGGAAAAAACTGTACACATTACCAAAGAGAATAAATGATACATTTTCAAGCCTGACACCATCCCCTTTCAGCTCTTTGAATGCACTGCAAATTTAATTGCAGTTTCTCCTGCGGTTTTCTATTTTGAGGTTGTAGTTAGATCCTCTGGGCCTACGAGGAGCGATGCTGTGTATTTATCTACCAAGAACGTTGGAATTCATGTCCTGAAGTTGCTTCATTAATTTACTTTACGCTTTCCAAATGATCAAAGCAGATCTTAATTTTTCATGAAGAGGAAAATTGCACCTTTTTGCATGGTAGAACAACTGGGTTAATTGTCAACAGTGATGTTGTATTTGTTTCTCAAGAAGCCACCAAGCCTTTCTATCATAACTTAATAAATATGAATTAAGGCATAGCCACTTCAGAGAGCAGGGAAAGCTACGCTGGGTCCTTCCTGCAAGCATGTACACACGCCACACCAGGAGCTTGGACCTGGTATTTCAGTTCTGCATTTTGTGATGACCAACCACCTACTTCCCACAGATCATTTTTGCGCAGAGTGGGAAATCTTAGAGCACTGCAAATATGAGAGCTTTTATTGGTAAGAGACTTTCATCCAATTTTCCAAGTTCAGCTTGACTGTTGTACGTTTTAGGGAAAAGCAACTATGTCTTCTTTTATAGCTAAAAACATATAGCTTATTTTGAACATTACTGAAGCCTTTAATGAAGCCTGAATATTGTCCTAACAGATTCCTTAGTAGTTCAGGAGTCTCTGGGTCATCACGTTGTTGTCCAGATTAGAAGCAGCGCTACAGGAATCATCAGGTGAAGTTTCACAGACTAGATTTAAGCAAAGAACACGACTCTAAACAAACCTACCTCTACAAAAATGTACTGAATTTGAAATCTGCCCTTGGTGAGGTGATGTCCGCGGCTGCTCTCTAGCGAGTCAAATGGAAGATGTGGGTAGGGAAAGGAAGGATGTTTTTGCTCCACAAAGCCCACTGTTTCAAGCGCAGCTGGCTGGTACCAGCCAAAACTGCTGATGGGTCTTAACCTGTGGAGTTTTAATCTGAACCTGAATCAGCTCCAGCAGTGGGAGGGGAGTATCAGACAACATGCCGATACCACCCATTTCTTCTTGAATCTACCACATCAAGAAATAACGCAGCCACCCCATTCCTCCAGATATCCTTCTTCTCACTTGAACAGAAGTGACAAATTACATCTAAAAAGGGAACTTTAATGAACAGAAGCGAACTTCTAATGAAGGCAGTATTGATGAAATGTCAAGTGCAAGGGCTCTGCTCCCAACTCATTTAAATACGCATGGAGGGAGAAAAAAAAAAAAAAAAAAAAAAAGGAGTTTTGCTTCCCAGCTTCCCCAGGGGTGCAGTCTGCACATCCCCCTCCACCCAGGTCTGGGGGAATGGCAAGAAGGGACAGCAGAAATAGAAATTAATTGCTGGGCACAAGATCTGTGCTACGGAGCGTGCAAAGCCACCTGGGACAATTTGATGTGCCTGCACAGGTACAGTGCAATGCTGCCATCTTCCTGGCAGGGATGTCCACCTGGCAGCGTCCCACACATTTTATGTGCAAAAAAAATAGAAAGAATAGAAAGGATGAGTCTGGTTCCCACAGAAGAAGTAGAAATAATGGGAAAAGCACGATAAAACCATGAGACTGCAGCAATGCTTCACTGTGTTATTCAAAGCTCCATTAACACCGTTACAGACGGGGACCTGCAGTGAGGGATTTTCATGTACTTCTATCACAAAGCACACTTCAAGAGATGGGGCTCTTAATGGCCTCTGGTTTCATCCGTCTGTGCAGTGTACTTGGTGTTCTAACCTCAACTCCTCTCCACCTCGTTTTATGGAGAAAGTCCTCCAAAAGCACAAAGTCAGTACTTACCAACTTGGTTAAGTTCACGGCTCTGACGCCTCTCCTAGGAATGCTAACTCCTACTATCTATTTTCCATGCAAATAGAAATTTTGATTTTTTTGACGAGCATGGCTCTGTAGGCTGCACATGGGCTTCCCACGAATTAGGCACTGGTTTGGTTTGAAAAGCAGCAAAGAAACTTAAAAGATGCTGCTTTTGTTCACGTTGTGAAAGGCAGACGCATTCGAGAGTCGGACTCATTAGCGTACCCTGGGCAGCTCCCCCGTGGTGATGCTACAAGCAACAGGACAACAGCAACTTCTTTAATGGGAAACTGGAATCTGAGCACAACTGACTAGATCGCCCTTGAAAAATAAAAAAAGGATGCAAGAAGGGAGGGGGATTTCAGCAGGGGCAACAGAGCAGTTTTGCATGGTGGGGGTGAGGAATAAACTCTACTGCCGCTGGCTTTGGGCTGAGTTCTACCCGCTGCTCAAAATAATACCTCTAGCAGGAGCCGCATCCTAGACAAGGTTTCCTCCCTGTGACACAGGAGGAATCCTCCCCTGTTTCTGGATCCAGCAATTTCAGAATAGAACAGGAGAACAGAACAGAACCATATCAGCAAACACTGGATCAATTAAAATGTATTTTGATGTTTTTACTGAAAATATCAAAAAGAGAAAAGATGCAATCCACAAAAAAAATTCTACTACAACCAAGACCAGAACTGTTTGACATCCGTGACAATACACTCATCAATCCTTCCAATGCAAACTTGTATTTTCATTTTATAGAGTTGTGGGTATCAGCCAGTTTTCTCCTTATGGATGTTTTCACTGGAAATAAGAAACACAACAGCCCTGACAGAAGCTGGGCAAGATGTTACGGCACTGGGATGTCCTTGAATCAACACAACAGCCCTGACAGAGGCTGGGCAAGATGTTATGGCACTGGGATGTCCTTGAATCAATTTGAAAGCATTCACAGAGGTGCGGAAACATTTATCAAAAGGACACAGTTATAGATGCATTTTAGAGTCTGAACTATGTGGTCTGCCAACACATTAATTCTCTGTTTTCGTTGGCAATGTTGTGCTGTTTACAACACTCCGTCATTCAGTTTAATTAAGTGTCTCCCATCATATTTACTCCAATCACACCTTATTTAGAGATCCGTAAATAAATGGCTGGATTTTGTTATTTATGACGATGTTTAGTTTTACTATAACCTCATCACAGGATGCACTTTACAGCTTTGTGTCTTACAAATGATTGAACATAACTGCCGCAATATTATAGAGCGAGTAAAATTAACATCCCCTTTTACTTCTGATCCTTTTTATTAACGATGACGTTTTAAAGTTATAATCAAGCCGTTGTACAAACGCGAAACTTAACCTGACTTTAATCACCTGGTTTGTGCTTATGGAAAAAAACCCCACAACACCCTTGCAATTCTCTTTATCAAGAGAAGCATAACTTGGTGCGCAACGTCACTACGGGCGCCCTCTTCCCAGGTGCATTTTAAAGCCTACGTCTCCTTCACTGCTGCACACGAGGACTGTGGTGACTGGCAGATGGGCTCGTTTCATGTTGCTATTGGTTTCCGAAGTCGTTATTTAAACTTTCAGCAACATCCTCACTCCTTCCATGAGATATTCAGATGCGCAGTCATTGATTTCAAATGCTCTTGATGGAAATGCTTAAAAGGGAAGGGAGAGGCATAACAGGAGCTCCTCTGTTTTAAATAGCGTTAAATCATTGAATCACTTGACATATTGTATGTGCTCCTAAATTACTAACTTTGAAATGACTTGAAAGGGTTTCTAGAGGAGTGAATGGGCTCCATGTGGAGCCGCAGAGACAGGCTCTATGCAATCAGGCCTAGCAACCATGCTAGCCCATTAAGGAAAAAAAAAAAGTCTATCTTAAACCCTTCTTTCTCTGGAACCTGGGCATCTCCAAGTAAAAGTGGAGATTTGGCTTGTGGAATTGGTGTTACAGTTAAGTTCTTACAAAAGAAAGCCCCAGCTTCTCCAAGGCCGAACAAAGTTAGGGATGCTTTAGCAGACTGCAAAATAGTATTAATTACCAGTGGTTAAACATTTGAGGAAAGAGAATGTGTCAGCCAGTTCAACTGCAGGTGTCAACGAATTCTATTAATTAAGTTTACCCTTGTAAAATAATTAAGTCTTACAAGTCTACAAAAAGAGTCTATTTTGCTAGTACCTTGTTTGTGAAAAGATCATTAAGACATAGGACACCAAGATCACAGATTGGTTGAGACCTCGTTGTAACACCAGCAAGCCTTGCAGCATCTTTCCAAGGGGGGCAAAAAACTCCGAGGTGTCACACACCCATATTGCTCAAATCACGTGCGAGTTTCTCTTTCTCTGTCACTATTTTTGCTTACGGTGCTGTACTGTTTCTACCAAAAAAAGGACAATAAATCCTAATGAAAATCCCCACTAGCGTGCTCTTTCCAGAGGGTAAGAGGGCACTACTAAGAGACAGACTTAAAACTGTTTTCCATAATGTTTGCACCAGTGGGAATGTTCTTCCATCTTCTTACAGAGTCCTTTGGCTCCCAGCTCAGTACAAGGGGAGCACAGGTTTCCATCAACCCACTGTATGAAACCTTGAGCTTCCCCAATTGCCAGGCAAGCCACATTTCTGCCTGCGGCAGGCAGATGCAATGCATCTTCCCTCCCGAGCAAGAACAAGGAGAAATTTTTCCCATTTAACTTGTATTTTTTAAGACTCTCTGGAGTATCCTTATTCCCAAGCAAGCCTGCTCTGCCTACTCCTCCATCAGTATCTCCTGTCTCAGCCTCTGGAAACAGGAAGCAGTAACACAAAACACCAACTCGTAATACCCTTAAAACATCCTATAGAAGAATGTGATTTAAGAGCCTTATGCACTGATCTAATTTAAACATGCTTGGCTTGCCAGTAGTGCGTCACTTTTGGCAAAAAATGGTAAACCTACCATGACCCATCCTCAGTAGGAACTGGCAGAAGCTATCATTGAAATGGGAAATCCAACAGTGCCTTTGTAATGTTACTGACCCTAAAACTAACAAAGATCAAGATCACCTTTAAAAACAAGTCATATTATTTACAAGAAAGTGGTGCCCTACAATTGAATCCTCAGTCATAAATGCAGAATGGGGCAAATCCCACAAGTGCTGTGGTAACAAGGGGCTCAGGGTACCAAAGATGCTTCAAAATCCCATCACTTTCTGTGCATCTCACTCAGGAGTTAAATGAGAGACAAAAATCCTTCAGTCTGTCTGAAGATATCTACTGATATCATGCAAGAACTGCATTAAGAAGAATTAAGACATGAAAAGGATGGATTCATTCTGGACTCTTAATATCCTTTGAGTTTTTTAAAGATCAAAACACTGGGAGAACAGACCTCAAAGCAATAAATCTCCATCATTCTCCCATCTCTTCCATTAAAGCTCCCTCACCAAGAGCCCCGCGGGCACCTTATCAAAAGGTTGGGCACGCCCCAACAGCATCGCCACCTTCAGCCACATGGGCTAAATCCTACCTGCAACAGAAACAAGCCTCTTCTGTGAGCTGCTTTCCTTCCCAAGCCTTCCTTTCCCTGCCACTCTGCCTTCTGCTGAGACCCTGCCTTCACTCATCGGGTCGTCTTGTCGCTACAGAGCCAGCAGTCCTTGACCAGCGAGCAAAAACCCAACGCTGGCATGCGTCAGTCAGGTTGTGCACGGCAGATAGAGTCAAGCTCCTTAAGCAACACGCTTATAAGGAAGCACCACAAAAACTACACCTTCCCCCTTTTTTGTGCCTTTCTTTTCTACGTATATCTGCCGTGCTTCTTCTCCAAGAACTGGGTTTTAAACAGCTGTGACAATATCCCTGGGCCATCGCAACCAACTTTTCCCCCAGCAAAACCAGGAACCTTCCCTATAAAAGTATCAGAGGGAGAGGGAATTAAGGTTAGCGATGAAATTAAGTCTTTACTAATTTAAAATTTAGATGCCTTGGCTTTGCCTTTACTGGGTTTTATTCTAATAGGAAACTTTAAGATCAGTTGTTGCCACAAGAGCAAATAGCCCTATACTTTGAAAATCCAAACTGGGATGAGCCGTTCTTATCAGGTAAAAACACGCTCTCGTAGCGGCTTTTGACTGTCTGTGCCATTTATCTGAAAATCCTACTGAGGAAGCACTTCTTCACGAAGCAAAGCGTTCGATCACCGGCACCAGAGAGACCGCTTTGTCCACCTTCCCCCTGCAAACGAGCGGCCAGAGCTGCTGCCCGGACAGGGCGACCTGCTACCAGGGGGTTGGAAGGGAATTCAGACAATCCTTCGACGGAAGTATCAGTACATGTTTACTATTGCATTTCATGCTGAAAATATCGTTCATGCAAATCACTTTCTCAGGTGATTTTCTGAGTCGGTATGGTTATTCCCAAATTGATTGCACAAGCAAGTACTTTGCCGCATCAGTAAACTCCCGCACGCATTGTCAGACCATTTTTCAAATTGATTATGGGAAAAGCCTGTCCTTATTTTCCTTGCCATCTGAAGGGGACCATCCCAGCACATCACTGGGGAAGGCAATGCAACCCTCCCACCCCCCCCAAAAGGATGCAGAATGAATTAGAGATGTGCATAATTACACAAACATTTGCAGGAATACGCAACGGCAAACAGCAGCAACTAATCCCACAAAATCCTCTGAGAAAATAGGAAGATTTTTCACTCTCTGAAACGTGATAATGAAAAAACAATTCCCAGATGCTCCACCAGATGAAATCATCTTGTTTGAAAGTTTATAATTATATATGTTAAATGCATCGGTCCACTTTCAAGATTAGTGATAATGATCTTACATTTTTAATAGAGCCCTTCATCCCCGGGGATTCGACGTGAGCTTACATAGGCACTCCAGGATTGCTGCAGCTACCTCTGGCTTGAGACGTGGCAGCTGTTTAATATCACCGCATACGCTGTAAACAGCACGCTGTAGTACGGAATAAATAAAGGATCTTTGTCAGAGGAAGGAGAAGGTTACAGAAAAGCCTCCCTCAACCTTTCACTTTTCCATAAAAGAGCTCAAGGATGGAAAAAAAGATGACCTGCACCTCTAGAAGGCAGGAGAACCACGGGGATCTACAGCGCTTTCTATCTGTTGCAAAGCATACGCTTCATTTCAGGCAAAGACATGAAATTGCAGCTGGCCAGACCCAACGCAAGGACCATGGAGCCAAGCAGAGCCCCCAGCCCCCAGTGTTCTGACCACCACAACAGCTCAGCCCCGGGAGAGGTCTGGACTTGGCACATGTTCAAATAAGAATCATAGAATCACTTTGGTTGGAAAAGACCTTTAAGATCATCAAGTCCAACCTTTAACCTAATCCTGCCATCCCACCACTAAACCCTGTCCCTAAGCACCTCATCTATCATTGGCTGAACACAAACCCAACGCCGTGGCCGTGATGATCACCTGATAAAGAGCCCCCACCTTCTGACCATGTTGGCTGCCTTCACTTCCAAAGAGAAGGACTGGGTTCAGAGAAGTTACTGTAGACCAGAAGAACTGACATTAAAGTCTTCAAGATGATTGCATGAATATCTGGTCAACATGGAGTGACCAGGCAAAAGCTCAAAAGGCCCTGTCCATAAGATGTCGTAAGTTCAACATTGATGTTATCCCATAGCAACTTGACAGGTGGAAAGACCACCCAGCTGTGGGCTCTACAACAGGACAGTGCACACAATGTGCTGCCCATGAGCTACAAACTCCATATATTTACCTAAACCCCTCTCGCTGATGCTCTCCCCCACATCCACTGCTCAGGTCAGAGCCGCACCATGGCAAATCCCCATGCCCTCGATGGCCTGTGCCTCTAAATCTGGGCTCATTTCCTCATCTTTTGGGTACAGCCTCACAGGGTAATGACAGGACAGCTCACCAGATCCAGAGTCGTCCTGATGTCAGACACATGAAATGCAAGCTATGCCACCGTGGTACAAGCGGAAAAGAAGGATCAGCCCCAGTCCCTCAAGAAACACTCTTCAAGCTGACCTTGAACTATAATTTACAAACAAGACCTTCGTTTTCTGCTCTCTAGTATAGCCCTTGAGATGGTGGAAGAGAAGCCATTTAACCTCTTGGTCTTTTAAATCATGAACACTCAGCAGAAAGTAATGACACAGAGAGAAGCTAGCAAGTCATTATTGGAGAAACGGTACGAAATAAAGGACAGCGAAAGAGGAAGCCTTCTGATTGATTTTAATAGGTTTTGAATTAAGCTCTTCAAATGGGAGAGCAGACCTTAAGAGATACACAGACTGGCAGACCGAACGTCACCACTACAGATGTTATTACCAATCGATAACAAAAAAACTCTGTAGAAAAGGACACGCCTGAACGCTGCGATCGAGGTACAAAAGCGGGCAGGAGGTATTGCAGTTTTTCAATTTTGCATCCTTCAGTTTATTCTTCCCTGTAAAGATATGCTCAAGCCACAGAAATTGCTGAGGGGCTTTGACCTTCCTTAGACACCTGCAAGTCTTCATACACTTTCCAAATAACTACTCCCAGAAAAATGTGCTTTAACTTGCTGTTAACGCTCTGGTCTGAAGGCTCAGCGTGGCGTACGGCCACTCTTTCCTCA
Organism: Butorides virescens; assembly: GCA_017310255.1. Lineage (NCBI taxonomy): Eukaryota > Metazoa > Chordata > Aves > Pelecaniformes > Ardeidae > Butorides > Butorides virescens. Next base: position 131,530 of record JADKXX010005068.1, read on the forward strand.
TCACACAGTTTGGGGCCAAACTAATCAATACCAGGTTGTTAATGCCAATGAATTCAAACCAGCGGTTTGTTTTTCAAATGAAAAGTTACTGAAACAGAACTAAATATGGCCTAAATCAAGTTAGCTGCAGCAGCAATAAATAATTAAAGCAATAAACTAGTTCGTAAATAGAGAACATAATTTAATTAATTTTACCGCCACATATAGAAATATCAATACTGCAGCGAGAGATGGAGCATATGGGAAAGCAGGGAGCTGAGGTGCTTTTGCATCCACAGCCACACACGACCAGCACAATAGCAAAATGATTGTATACATATAAAAATCAAATCCTAGCAGTAATAGAGTACTTCGAAAGAATAAGTAGCTGTTGAGAGCCAGATAACCGGCTCAAGCAGGGAGGCACTGTGGACGTGACACACATTTTGCAAAGCCGAGGCAGAGATAGGAAGGGCAGAGCAGGATGAATTATTTGAGGTAAAATCTCCGCAAGCTCTAGATAAGGAGCTGTGCTCATGATCTATTCCTGCCCATGCCGCCACATGCCCTTTCCTGTGTTCCCCATGACCACGGACAAATCTGTAAAGGCTTCGGTTTTCTCCCACCCCCTACAGGAAAGCAACCAGGAGCAAAATCCTGTACAGTCAGCACGGAAGGTGTTGGGAGCAGGCGGGTTTCTGCCGTGCCTTCCTGGCCCAAGCGTTACTGCGCCTACACGAGATGCAGACAGCCGTGCAAGCTCCCCATCCCTGGCACGCCGTGCACTGGTTTCTGCACCCACAGGGTTTGGGGTCCCTGGGTTTTAACTGAAGGGAAGAGCGCAGACGGTCGTAAAATGATTGTGCTTTTTTTTTCTGCCTGGATCTCTTATTCATAAGAAAAAAGCCAGCCTGCACACCCATGTTCTTCCATGGCTCTATCACACGTACACGCATCCGCTTTTTCTTCAGACTAAACCAAAACCTTTAGGGATGAGTAAGATCTGCGGAAATAATGAAATACAAACCTGAAGAGATTTTGCAGATGTCAGCCGTAGAGCATTGCCCCGGTACTAACAAAGCCTCCCTCGATTTAAAGAAGTTGCTACAGAATACCAGGGTAACATCGAGTTACTCGGGGCTGCTGAAATGTTTTTTTTATTTGTTTTTAAGGAAGATAAGTGCAGACCTTGCAATCTCATCTCTCGCTCAATGTAAAGCACTGCCTTCCCCAGAGAGGGCTGTAAGAAGCTATTTCGCAGAGCTGTGTATCACGACGAGGTACAGAGGAAAGTCATTTGAGGCTGGTCCGTACCACAGAAACATCTATCAAAAATAATTCAGCACAGCTAAACAGAAAAGTCACACCGACTTTGACAGCAGAGTTCTCCTCTAAAGCTACTCCACCTCCAGCATCTTCAGTGCGATTCATTGAATACAGGGAGGGTTGCTGGAAGGGCGCACCGTGATGCCTAACAGGAGGGCACTGGTCCTGCAGGCATTGGCTGAGATGCCGAATTTTGTCACTTTTTCTCTTTCTTTAAGCTTGCCCTTGCTCCAGCAGAGGCTCGGTAACATAAACCCCACAAAGGTTGTCTCTCAAACCTGGCTCAAGCAACAACACAAGCCAGGCGCTTAATGATATTCATTGCACACAGCTGCATCATTCTGTATGTTCTGCATGATCTCTCCAGCCGTCAACGGAACAGGAGACCAAGCAGCTAAAGGCCAAATTTGCAAACGCAGCCAGGCACACGACTCCCACCGCCGCCGGAGGGGTGAGGCACGGCAGCGAGCCGCACGGGCTGGGGGAGCAAAGGCGGCTCTGCGAGCAGGTCTGGGTCACGGCGATGCTGTGGGGTCGTGGGAAGGAGGCCACGTCTTCCAGGGGACTTTGGGGGAGAAGAAGAGGTTTCACACGCAAAACAAAGCTGGCAACACCCTGTGGAGCACAGCACCAAAGGGACACCAACATCTGCCGCGGCACGCCGATGCTAAACCGCCCTGGGCTTCCCTTTAGATTTGCTCTGACGAGCGCACCTAAGGATGTCAAGCTCTTTTCTTTTGCAACAGTCAGAGTTCTTCAACAGGAAAACTGCCTCCTCCGAATATGCACATAGGAGAAACAGTGAAAAGCACGGGCAAGCACCAGCAGCTGGTCAGTAAACAACTTCTGCAGAGAGCAAATCCACCTCCTAGGCTGCTGGCCTCCTGCCGCCGCTGCCTCACCTCCCCGAATGACTAATTCAATCAAGATTTACATCAGTATGCCAGACTAGACCTGGGGTTTGGGGTTTTTTTTTTCTTTCAAAGCATTTAGTTCTCTTTTGTTCCACCCAACCCCAACTCTCACCCTTTCTAATTGCCACAGGACAGAAATTGAATCTCCTGACCCTCCTGTGCCTCCCGCCAGGTTTCCCTCCCCGGCAGGGGCAGGCTCCTGGGCAGCCTTTTCATCCTCCTGCTGCTCCTCTTTCACGAGTGATCCCCTTCAACTTCCCTGTAGCCAATAAATTTACTTCCAGAGGAGAGAGCCTGAAAGGTCTTTCTTAAGAGACTTGAGGGATCGCTGTCCCGGCCCATCGCACGCGATGCAGTGCTGCAGGGCGAGCGCAGCAGGAGCCAGCACTTTCGGAGGGTTGGGCTCTGCAGAAGATGGAGAGCAGACCCCCACGGCGGAGACCTCCCTGCTCCAGCCTGGGCCAGCCCCAACCAACACCCTCCAGCATCACTGATGGGCACCACAGCTCAAGGCCAGAAATAAACAGCCTCGTTTTTTCATCTTAGTTAGGTTGCCGAAGACCTAACGGCTCCATATCAATTTTACATTTAATATCTGACAGTACCAGGCACATTTCAGTCTATACATGGAGAAACTACGCCAGGGAGAGGAGCTCTGCTGGGTGAAGGACAGGAGGAGCACAGCAAATGATTGCCCTCCCCTGGCCCCCCAAGTCCAGAGCTCCCCACGGGGCAGGGAACCTCTCTAGGCAAGTCCCAATCCTTCATTTCCTTCTGCACGTCCACTGGTGGGGGACAAGTCTTAGTGAGCTCCTGTTCCAGCAACTTAAACAAGAGAGACACATCCTGCAGATATCGCAAGCGATGCTGCTGAGGAACGTTCAGACACCCACACCCCCCCCCATCAATGCCAGGTAAGTTCTGACCCACCCATCGTGGTGGTCCCCAATCCATCAATAATTTTAGCAGCTTGCTGGAGCTGCCTAGACCTGTCGCTGAACCGCACGGCGTCACCTGGGTAGGAAGCTGCTGCCAGAGCAAAGGATATCGCCGGCACACGTGCGCGCATGGTTTCTTTCACAGCTTTATTTTAAAGCTACCAAAATACTTCACCCACCCCACACAATGTTTCTAAGTTTACTTTGTGTTATCCCCATTTCGCACACGAGAAAGAGAAAGGTTACTTGCCGCGATTAAGATAATACAGTAGCTCTCAGGGTAAAAACTCAAGAGTCGATAACATTCAATACCAAATGCTGAAATCTGTCTGAGAACATCTATATATAGTCAATAAAGAGAGAAGAAATTCCTGTTAATTCCTGTGATTTTCAAAATTGTGAGAATAGCAGTTAATTATTGCTGAATGCGAGGCACTTGCCTATAGGTATTGGGCTCATAATAGTCAAGATACATCTTGGGGCCTCCAACCCCATTAAGACTAAAGGATAGGATTTACTTACTGGTTACAGCCTGACTTGCCAGAGTAAAGCAACGTATCGATGACAAAACTAACACAAACCCAGTAAATCCATACAGTCGGCACAAATAGAGCCGATACAGGACAAAGCATCGGAGCACCGGCATCCCGGAGGAGCCAGCATCTCCTCGCTGCTGTTTCCAAAGCAGTCCCTGGTTTTCCACTTACAACCTGCGTCAGATCAATTGATGTGACTTTCCTTTTAAACGTGCCCCACTGAAATCATGACAAAGGCACAAAATAGCAACCGAATGAGGTTTGCACACAAAGTAAAGCGTACCAAATCACTCAGACTAATATAGCTCCAGGAATCGATAGGAGTATTTTTAACCGCTCTCATAAATTTCTTCTTTGCTTCTGCTACTGGAAGCACCAGAATAGATGAAGCCTCTCAGGCACCAACAGAGTCTAATTCACGGTATTTTGCTTTGCTTCTGCAAAAGCTTTAGAAAGACACGGTGTGCCAGGGACAGGGTCATGGATGGATCGGCCACTTTGCTGTGCTCCTAATCTTAAAACCAAAATACAAACAGAAGCAAGAAATGGCAGCAGAAGCTCCTTCCTGAGCATTTTCCTCCTTCAGGGGATGCACTAAAAACATGCTACAGATTAGTCCCACCTGGAGAGAAGAGCTTTCTTCACACCATGTAAAAAAACCCTTCCTTTTTTAGACAAGTAATTACAATTACACAAATAATTGTGGGACTGTAACTCTCGCTAATAACAGCCTGCCTCCCTCGGAGGCTCACATCTTTCTTGCAAACTAAGTGACCCCAATTACCGGGGAAAATACTAAAAGCTACGCTCCAGTTTTGGAGGATATTCTGCTACTTGAGTTTCTTGCCTTTTTTCTTGGTATATGCATACAATTTTAGTTATTCGGAGCTCATCAAAGTCAATAGGTTTGGATCAGCAATGACAGCAGACTGCCGCCGTAGCGACAAGCTAAACCCTAACCAACACCGCTCTGTGAGCGAAAGGCACGCCGTGCCTGTCGGATTACGGGAGATTGACGTTTGTGCTAGTATTATGTAGTTAAATATTATGATAATTAGTTTTACGTTGATTTTATCTCAGAAATCGTACCAGCTTTGGTGACGTTCGCACCCCAGTGAATCATGTTTTCACGCGTTTTTTTTTCTTATCAGAGGATGCAGAAGAAGAAAATCTTAGGGGGAAAAAATACCCAAGAGCGTGACTGAAGGAGTGATTATTACTTTTTAACTTCCATCAGAATTAATTCCTATTAAATCCTGAATGAGGTCTCGGGATGAGAAACAAGAACTGCAGCTAGAACACTTGCCCTTGGTGCCAGCTGGCAGCGGGGGACAGCTTGGCTGCAGAAAAGAGCTGGGATCCGCAAGTGCGGTGTCACCCCCCAACAAACATATTCTGCTCCCACTCTCTGCTCCGTGAATTTTTGTTTCTAAACAGCTTCACCCTCAGGTAGGATCTAACTCTGGGCGAAATGATGCCCCAGGCAGCTAACGCAGAGACCCTGCTACGCGCTGGCCGCTCGGCCGCAGTCCCCACGCCGGCGTCCACGCCTGGAGCAGCCCTGCCCCGTGGAACAGCGGGAGGTCAGCAGCATGGACCCCTCCTTACGCCAGACGGCACCCACAGGCAGATGAACCCCAGCCCCACACCCCCGAGGACGGTAGGAACTCATCGCTTGACCCTAGGGGACCCTCAGGGCAGGGTGTCCCTGTCCACGCCACAGCAAAAAGAAAATTCCAAAATACCTAGTCCAAATTCTAAAGTATAGAGTAAAGAAAGTAGCAATATGCCAGTCTGACTCCCCCGGTGTCCCACCATTGCAGTGTACCCCCCAAAGCCTTCGCTGCCAGGTCACCGTCTTATCTGAAGCCCTACAGTCAGCCAGTGTCACATTAAACATTCTCCATCAAAACTATCAACTTTTTTTTCCATCTAGAAAGGAAAGATTAAAAAGAAAAAGTGACAGACAAGGGAGATAAGGATGGGAGACCTGAAAGCCATTTTTATCATAATAGCTGGCAAACACAAATAATTAGATTTTGATAGCAAGTAAAAAACCTGTGTTTACAGTAACTTTAAAATCAGCAAATTCTGTTCAGGAGAGGGAATCCAGCGGCGATTGCCACTGATGTTCTAGACCTGACGAACAGCTCCTGTGCTCAACAGCTTCCCTGGCTTCATTCTATCTCAGTTGGCCTAATAAAAGACATTACTTCTCTCTACAGACCTTGACTTTCATATTCTAGTGCCTGATAAATAACCAGCACAGAAGACAGAGATTTTTATCTGAATTTAAAAAAGAAAGTTTGTGTGTTCTCCCCAAGGACTAACTGAAGCTTGTTAACAGAAACCCAACCCTTTGGCTTTAGAGAACTTTGCCAGTAGCTCATGGGTATAACTCCTGGAAACCTCAGATCTCCTTTTTGCCACACAGCATGCCTGAAGGGAAACAGTGGTGGCACCAGCAATCCTTCCACTAATTAAAAAGAAATACTAGCATAGGTGGTATTTGTGGAAAATAACACAGTGATTTTCACAGCAGCACCTGTGGCATCAAATGATGAGGAATTTTTTTCACTCTGGATCTAGACAATGCTTAGCTTCACCTCTGTCCATGAAGAAGCAAAATCTGAACTCAACCCTTCACACCAGAAATGTAAAAAAAAAAATAAAAATTAACTTGGCTGTATTTAATCATAGAATGGTTTGGGTTGGAAGGGACCTTAAAGACCACCCAGTTCCAACCCCCTTACCATGGGCAGGGACACTTTCCACTAGACCAGGCTGCTTAAAGCCCCATCCAACCTGGCCTTGAGCACTTCCAGGGATGGGGCATCCACAACTTCTCTGGGCAACCTGCTCCAGTGCCTCACCACCGTCAGTGTGAAGAACTCAGCACAAGTCCCAGTTTTAATAACTATTAGCTCTATTAGTTCATCTTATTCTCACTTATATGGACTTTAGCCAGAAGTAAAGCTACAGGGTGCCTCTTTGCATGTTACAGATGGGATTTGGCAAGGGTGAGTTAAACCATCTATTTGGGGTTGGTTTTTTTGCTTGTTTGCTTGTTTTTTCAGTTGCAAACTCAACAGAGCAGTCCTGACCAACTACCTTCAGCTACTTCGTGATCTAAAGCCCTTGGAGCCACCAAGGACACACAGTCCTTTCCCTTGCCCCAGCACTGACCGGCCAGCATGGGTGAGCAGGGCTTCAGGAGAGCCCTCTGGGACCCACCACCACCTCCTCCTCCAAGCCCTTCCCAAAAGAGCAGATTTGCAGACAAAAGCTCCGTCTCCAAAGCCGCAGAGGAGAATTTTAAGCAAGCAAAGGAGCGTTTGTTTGTGCTAAGAAAAAGATTTAATGTCTAAATTAAATAAGTGCACCATGCTTAGCTCCCACCGACAGAGTGGCTGGATATTAATGGCTCTCCCACCAGAGCTGCCTCTCTCCGGAGAGCACCATTAATATCAGCCGCTCGCTGATCAGCACATCAGCAAAGGGGACACGCGCGCAGCGAGCCACGCTCCCCCCTCCGCTCCCTCTTCCCTGCTTCCAGTGAGCTTCTTGAAAGGAGCTGTGTTGCTGTTTTGACAGAAATCCTGTCGTCCCACGGGAATGCACTGAAAGAATGAACAGCGGGTTTGGTTCAAGGAAGGTCTGAAAATTATTGCTACAAAACCACGGAAGTAAAATGGAAATTCCCCCGTTAGAGTACGGAGTCAGCATTAGCATCTCCATGCAGTGGGGAATAACTTGGATACTTCTAAAGATTTTCATCATGTTCCCATTGTTAAATGAATACAATAAAATGCGTTTCGTTTATGTCATTCCCGCTATTAATCGCTGTGGTATCTGAAACTGAAAATAACCCTTCAGGCTTCCCAAAGAGAGAAAAACCATGGCAAAAGTCCACGCCTGTGCACAGGCATTCGGCAG